>ML120437.1:299960-389032 GCA_003788595.2 Choiromyces venosus 120613-1
AGTCCAACAAAAATGGTACAGAAAGGATAAGACAGTAAAGATGCTCTGGAAATATAGGTTCAAGGGGGATTGAAAGGAGGTGAAATAAATAGAGGATCTCCCTGAATGGTGAAAATAAATTGATAGATGGGGGAATAAAGATAGCAAGGAAAGTCAAAGATATTGAAAGAAGAAAGAGTGAATGAAGTGGTCAGGAGAGGGTAGAAGCAGGTTCATGACTTCGTGGGTGGGGGTGAGGAGAGTTGGTAGAAAGAAGAAGAGAGGAAAGAAAAAGTAGAGAAAAGAGGTTGGAGAGCGGGGTGAGGTGAGATGGTTATAAAGTAGAGGAGAGAGAGGGTGGTGGCTGATCTTAGAAAACTGCTAAGGAGTAGTATTATTCATCAACTTTATTAATTAAGAGAAAAAATTTAAGGTTCCAAGAATGATAATATATATTGTAATATACTGAACCTTTCAGACCCCCCCCCCCTTTTCCAGCCAAACAAAGTTTTAATTTGCATCTATTATCTATGCAAAATACCTCCACCAACCCATATCAAAACAATCTGCAACCAATTATTCTTCAACTATTATGAGTTCTGAAATAACCTGCCCAACCTGCAGTGATGGACACTCCCTCCAACTCGATAACTTCATACGGCATTGTGTTACACTCAAACATCATCGACTGCTCGCCCAGCAAACTGGAAAAGACTCTACTATCTGCCGGAAAAGACTTCAAGATATCTTTATAAGTCATAATCTTCATGAGAGAATATTGGAATACCTGGATAATGATATTACAGGAAGAAGAAGACATAACTATCAAGAGATTCTCTTACGTTTTCCTTAGCTACCAAACCCCTACAAGAACCATCTCTACTCTCAACACCCCCTAGCTGAACAACAAATACCTAGTCATGAAAATTATAGGCAAGATAGTACTGAACTACCTACAATTACTCCAAATGGTGAAGCAAGTGCCATACCAAACTACCCACCCCGACCCTCTGATCCCCTGCTCTCCCAAGAAGAGTTCGACCCTCAAAGATTTTTCCAAGACTGTGAAAGCGACTCAGACATGGCCTGGTCTACAGATTTATCTGATGAGGGCTGGGTTGATAACGATACTCTATCCTGCAGTGGTGGAGGAAGTAGTGCTAATGAACTACCAGAAGATTGTACCAACCAATTTGAAGGTTTCTACTCATTTAGTCCATGGTTTAAGTATACTCACTCCTCATCCATGGATAGTCAAGCTCCCAAGATTCAAAACACATGGCACCCCTTTCCCTACGAGACATTTGCAATATTGTATACACTTGTCCATTCTCAGGAAACAATGTTTTCCCGCTTTCAATTGGAAACGATATGGGCAGTACTACATCAACTTTGCGATAGAAATATTCCATCACTATCTTCAATCAAACAATTTAAAAAGCATGTACCTTCACCTCATGTTTTCCGATCTGAGGCTACTACATCTTTGGGTGAACCATATTTTCATATCAGTCTTTGCGATTTAGTTCGAATGGAATCAGCTACCCCATCCCCAATTCAAGGTATTCAGGAAATTGGACAAATTGTTTCTACGACATCTTCAAAGGGTGAATCAGATGACACTATTGGTACAGAACCTCAGTACAAGGCAGTATGGTCTAGTGACAAGTGGTGCAATACTCCTACCCTTCAGCTCCCTGTCATTTATCATACAAATCGTATGGAAATTTGGTTTGGAGATATTGTTGAGTTTATGGAGTCTGAGAGTTGTATGAGAGGATGGGGGATATGTCAAGGGCAAGTGGAAGTTGTGAATGATCAGAAGGAGGAGATCTACCTTAAAATATCAAGATTAAAGCAAATTGAGCCTGGGGTGCTTCTATTTTCTCTCCGACATAATACACTCGACTCAACCAAAAAAACAGAACTACATCCACTACAAGCTATACAAAGTGTGCATAATCCGACATCTGAATTTCCACCCCCTCAAGGCTATAGGACAATAGTGATAGAAGTTGGTGAGTTGCATACTACAGACAACTTACCTTCTATCAATAGCCATACACCTTATGAGATTATGAGTTCAGAGGAGATTGATCACTACTTTTCAGTTCATCCAGTGAAGAAAACAAGAGACAATTTTGATCCACAAATAGCAGTTCACCAATTAAATGTCAACCTATGGCAGGATGGTCTAAGTGGAAATCGTACCAAAAAGTGGAATCCTCATGAATGTACTCTTATCTCTTTTCCTGGTCTTGTCCAACAGGTTAGTAATATTACTATTCAATCCTATTCAAAATAGGTAAATGATTGTATACCAAACTAATAGAACTAGAATCACAACAGTCTTCGGTTTATTGGTATTTCCAAAAACAGTCATGGTCTCTCACTCCTTTCTCCCGTTATCGAGGAAGTCAAGATACTACAAAAAGGAAGCCTTGGCTTTAACTTCAATACTAAAAGCTTAACAGTTCTGACAGGCTCACTTTTAATGATGAAAGGAGATAATCCTGCATCCTCTGAGTTGGCTAATCATGCATGGCAAGGTAGTTACCCATGCAGATTATGTTTGCATCATAAGAATGAGGTTACTAGCGAAGATTCACATCTCCCAAGTCTAATGCAAGTGGCCGAATACTGTAACCTTCGTGCAACCATTGCAATTTTACTTCAAGAAATCCATAATCCTTCCTCTCGTGTTCTTAGTTGTGCTGGTCTTAAAGTTTCTCAAGGTATTAGTCCCTTATTTTTTTTATTGGACTTCGATCCATTTAAAGACCAACCATTTGAACGATTGCATACTTGGCTCCTGGGGCCATTAAAGCATGTGATTAAAGCATTTCTTGGATGGAATCCTTTAAAAACATACCGAGCAGAACTTAAAGGCTTTATTGACTCCCTAAATTGGGATGGGTTTACGGAACGTCTCAGTGGAAGAAGAGTTATTCATTGGTATGGCTCATTTGTAGGAAAAGACTACAAAATCTTTGCCCAAATATGTCCCCTAATTTGTTTATTTTTTCTCCGAAATGGTTATCAATCATTACCTCTATCTCCCACCAATGAGGCACCTTATTTGTCCTTGCATCCCCACAGTCAAATTCTGTCCAAGTTAATAACAATTATGTCACAAATCCATCTACTTCTCTTTGCACCTGAAGTCAATGATCTCCTTCATTGGTCACATGATTTGGAAAGTCTTTGTGTAGACATGCTTGAATTAATTGATAAGTGGCGTAACTTGATTATAACACCAAGTGGTAATCGGGTTTTCCAACAAGAAAGTCGACCCCATGCTACACCAATTGATGATCCGAATAAAAAGCCAAAGTATCACCTTTTGTGTCATGCTGCTTTATGGGTTGAACGTTATGGGGTGCTTGCAAATACGCATGTAGAGGACGAAGAGCGGATGAACTCATCCATTTGGTCAAACCTTGAACATAGCAATCGTCAGGCTCCAAGTAGAGACCTTGCCTACCGCTTTGCAACTGCTTCTGGCTTAAAGTTTATTGCTAAAGGTGGAGCCTGGATTGATCCAGATACAAAACAGTTAACTAAAGCTGGTGATTCACTTCAAAATCTCTTTCAGAGGAAGGAGATGAGTCTACTTCTTGGTACTACAAGATCAGACCCCCCCCTTTCGGTGGCCACTCGTCTCTTTGGAAATATAAGAGTCTCAGAATACATATCAAGGTCAAGTTCACTTGCTCAAGTTAGTTCATGGTTATATTTAAACTATCCTCATCAGTCTTTATTGGAGATACCTTTAGCCTTTTCAAATATTAAAGTCAATGACTCAACCTTGTTATCAGGATTTTCTTTTATATTTTATAAATCCAACATCTATCAGATCTACCAGTTATTAAAATTAAAATTAAGCTCAGCTTCAGCTTCAGGTACACATATAGAAGGTGTTGAAATAATTATTCTTGAGGGATTTGATAAAAGTTCACGACCTTCCCCAATTGGGAAACTTGATGTTCTTCAGCCAACTATCCCCCTTAATCTAATTTGTATCAAGGCAACTGAGGAACTTGATGTGGCAAATGTACAGCATTACTGTAATAAAAATTGTGGGATGAAGAACTCTCCTTCTGTTATTAGAATAGAAAGGGAAAAGATTGCTGGAATGGCCTGGATTCATGATTCTACTCAGATTTTCTTCCTTAATCCTTTTAAACTATGATACAATAACTACTTTGTATTTTTTCTCTTGATCTCTTCTATTTCTTTTCGATTAAAAGTCATCTCTTCCAGTATATAATTACAATTGAATAAGCTATATCTCTTCTAAACTTTCCTGTCTTTGGTACTTTATTCTATAATTTGTATTTTACTAAATTGGATATTAAAATATACCAAGTAGTTCAATTTTTGGTGGTACAATTACTGGTTCTAGTAGCATCACTTGCTACCATATTATAAGAACAAGTCTGTTCACACATTCAAGAAAAATATTGGTCCTTACTTAGAAAATCTTACAGCACATGTTATATTACCTGTTCTTAGACTACTATAGCCATTTATGGCAGCACATATAATTTGTTTTCTGCTGCCATATTTATTTTTCAATTTCTGATGACATGATTTTTAACCTTACTGGTATCAGGTTGCATACCATTTTATTACAGCAGTTTTCTGTCACTTCTGATGTCAGATCTCCATAAACTTTCAGGTGATACAAGGTGACCTCAGGTCAAAAATATTACAGCACCCGCAGTTGGTCCAGTGGTGTACATAAGCTGTAGTAATAACCTCTTAGCATCACATGAATAGTGCAGCTTAAAAGCTTATTACATGAAATGATATAAGATATGTTACCAACACCTCCTGGTATTAGAAATGCATAATGTCTTTTTGTTTTCATGATACTATTTTATTTATGTAAATAAAATAGTGTAGTTAAATAAAATAGTCTCCTGAAATACAGAGATATTGTGCAGTGATATATTTCTATAGTGACCATGATTGATAGCCATATAAATATATATCACAGAGTCTCCTGATGCTGTGAAATAAAGAGACATCTTGTGGTCCCCATATCAGGAGACATTGTAATATATATTTATCTGGCTAGTGATCACAGTAGCTCAAAATATTTATATTACCTTACGACATCTATAAATATCATGACACTATTTTATTTGCATATGTAAAATAGTATTGTGATATGTAGAGATGTCATATAGCAAGATATATCTATGGCTGCTATGATTGATCACTGTAGAAATATATGTCACTGTACGACATCATTACATATCATGATACTATTTTATATATGCAAATAAAATAGTGTTGTAACATGAGGAAACATCATGACTTATATTTCTATGGCTACCTTGATAGGTAGCTTTAGAAATATAGATACCAGTATGGTGACCAGTACAGTAAAAAGCTGGTTTTATTTGTATATTCAAAAGATATTTCTATACCTATCATGGTATAGAAATATGTTTTGAAAATAGAAACAAAATCAGCTTTTAGCTATACTGTTGTCATGATACTAAGAGGTATTGATAATATATATTTCTATGTTATCAATACCTCTTGGCAGTAACATAGTATGATGTCCCAGTATTGTAACACTGATACAGTGAAAAGTTGATTTTATTTGTATATTGAAAAGATATTTGTATACCTATCATCATATGGAAATATGTTTTCATTATACAAATAAAATTGGCTTTTGACCATACTGTTGTTATAGTGGAAAGAGGTATCAATAATATATAATTCTGTAGTATTGATGCCTCTGGGCAGCAGAGCAGTATGATATTCCAATGTCATGATCCTGGTATGGTGAAAAGCTGATTTTATTTACATATTGAAAAGATATTTGTAGACTTATACTAATATATAATGGTGGGTGTAGTAGAACAGGTGAATAAAACAATGGAAAAAAATAATGGAAAAAAACAGAAACAGGGTTTAGGGTATACTAATAGTATTCTATAATGGTGGGCCCCTCAAATAACGGATGGAACAAAAAAAATGGAAACAATAGGAATAGGTTTTAAGACAAAGGGCACTTGCAGGTGGCAATGTGTGGTTCACACACAGGTTATTACTTGTCATCATATAGAAATATCTTTTCAATATACAAATAAAATTAGCTTCTAGCTCTACTATTATTGTGATACTAAGAGGTATTGATAATATATATTTCTGTGTTATTGATACCTCTTGGCAGCAGAGCAGCATGACATCCCAGTGTCATGATAGCAGTATGGCAAAATGCTGATTTTATTTATACATTCTAAAGATATTTATATATGATGATAAGTATACAAATATCTTTTTAATATGCAAATAAAATTAGCTTTTGGCCATACTATTGTCGTGATACCAAGAGGTATTGATAATATATATTTCTGTGTTATCAATGCCTCTTGGCAGCAGAGCAGCATGACATCCCTATGTTATAATACCAGTATGGCAAAATGCTTATTTTATTTATACATTCTAAAGATATTTGTATGCCTATTATGGTATAGAAATATCTTTTGAAAATAGAAACAAAATCATCTTTTGGCTGTACTGTTGTTGCAATACCATGAAGCATCAATGATATATATTTCTGTATTACTAATGCCTCTTGACAGTATCACTACATGACATCTCTAGCATCATAATACTGGTATGGTGAAAAGCTGATTTTATTTGTACATTTAAAAGATATTTATATATGATGATAGGTATACAAATATTTTTTCAATATACAAATAAAATTACCTTTTGATCATACTGTTATTGAGATACCAGGAGGCATCAATAACAGATATTTCTGTGTTATCAATACCTCTTGCCAGCAGAGCAGCATGACATCCTGGTGTCATGACACCAGTATTGTGAAAAGTCAATTCTATTTGTACTTTCAAAAGATATTTCTCCATGATAATATGTATACAAATATCTTTTCAATATACAAATAAAATTGCCTTTTAGTTGTACTATTATCACGATACCAAGAGATATTAATAACATATATTACTATATTACCAATACCTCTTGGCAGCATCACTATACAATGTTCTCAGCATTGTGATACTGCTATGATAAAAAGCTGATTTTATTTGTACATTCAAAAGAGATTTGTATATGATAATATGTATATAAATATCTTTTCAATATATAAATAAAATTCACTTTTGGCTATACTGTTGTCATGATACCAAAAGGTGTTGATAATATATATTTCTATGTTACTGACACCTCATGGTAGTATTACTTGTAACATGTATACATGTTCCAGCAACTGTATACTGGTTACATTTATGTTTTCCTTTGTTATGTTATTTCATTTGTTCTTGCTTATATTGATTGATTGATTGTTTCACTACCAGTATCATTAGGATCCAGATAAACTTATTTATGTTTATATTAGTTATGCTTTTGTACTGGTAAGGTTTTACCCTAGAGATTCCATGTGAAGGAATGGTTATATATACCAGTGGTAAAGATAAGACTTGGGTGAAGGGTTGCCTTAGGCTTTCAGGATTCCAGTAGGATCACAGGATTCTGGTAGTGTGCACTTACTGGTAATGACAGTGGTTGTGGGTTTTCAGAAACCCATATCTTGGGTAGAGGAAATTATGTATTTAAAACAGGCTTCCTGACTAGCAGGAAATACCAGACTTCAGACAGAACCTAGGTAAGAAATATACTTGGTTGAATGGTGATTCTCTTAGTCCTTTTTGCCTTCACTTCTTCTAAGACCTTCTTGACTTTACCTCTCTAGTCTCACTTAGGAATCAAATGCTAGCTGGCCTACTGCCGATCCCTATTGTATTAGTTCATCTAGGTTACCACCTATTACATTACTGCATGATGTCCCTTGCATCATGATAGTGGTACAGTGCAAAGCGGATTTATTTTTTACATTCAAAAGATATTTCTATACAATGATAGTTATACAAATATCTTTTCAGTATATAAATAAAATCAGCTTATGGCTGTACTGTTGTTGTAATACTAAGAGGCATAGATAACATATATTTCTCTGTTATTGATGCCTCTTGGCAGTAGAGTAGCATGACATCCCTAGCATTGTAATACTGGTATGGCTGAGAGTCAATTTTGTTTCTATATTCAAAAGATATTTCTATACCATGATAGGTATACAAATATCTTTGAATATACAACTAAAATCAGCTTTTCACCATACTGCTAGCCATACTGATATCTTAATACCAAGAGACATTGTGCAGTTCTCATGGCAAGAGGCATCAGTAACCTATATTTCTACTGCTACCATGATTGGTAACCATGGAAATATAGGTTGTGACATCTCCTGATGTCATGACATTATTTTATTTGTATATATGAAATATTATTCTGATATGTAGAGATAGTGTACAGTGATATATATTTCTACAGTGATTGATCATGGCAGTTGTAGATATATGTCATTGTACGATGTCTCTATATATCATGACACTATGTTATATATGCAAAATAATTGTTCTCTACTGTAGATTGCATTTTTCTTAGGTAGAATTTTCTTATTCTTTTTTTTTTTGATTTGCTATCTGATTTTGGAAGTTTAGTTTTATTTTTGTTACTCATTTGAGGCTTTATTTGCTAGGTTTAGCTAGTAGTCCTTAGCCTATATTTGTTAGCTACTAATGATACTAATTGATACCTCCAGTATCTCCTATTGCTAGATATTTTGATCTCAAGTGCCTGGTATGTGATACTAATGATACCATTCAACACCTCTACTTTGGCATCTCTCATTGCTTGCCATTTCAATCTCGAGTGCCTGGTACAGCACAATAGACCATCAGCAAAAACATCATCTTGTGTCTGGTGCATCCTGTGCATCTGATGCACAGGGTGCCCATAACGATAACTGTTAACCAGGATGTACTATCAAACCGACATGGCGTCATGACATCAAGTTGTACATCTAGTGTGTCCTGATAGTGTCTGGACATGGACCCTGAGGCCAGGTGCATCCTGACAATGTCTGATTCTGTACTCTTGCATCCTAACAACATCTGATCCTCAGGTGTTGCATCTTAACGACATCTGATTCTCAGGTATTGTATCCTAACACTATCTGATCCTTGCCTGTTGCATCTGGATACCACTTGATCCTAAGCTCTTACATTGTAGCAAGACCTAATTCTGGTATCTTCCACCCTGACATTGCATCCTCACCTGTGTGCATCAGGATTCCATAATACTTACAATGCATACCCTGGCGCCACCTATCATCAGGCTTTTCCATCCAGATTCTTTCTATGTGACACATCTCTCATCTGGATCCCTGCCTGTATACACGATGCGTCCAGATTTCACCTTGACCGTGACATCTCATCTTGATACTACTACTTCATGTCTGGACCTCCTCAGGATGCCTTCCAAAGTGTAGTGAATTACTCCTGACTCCATCTGCATGTTGCACCCAGTATTGCCCAATCTTGCCAACACCCTCCTGATATCCAATATACTACATTGTGATCACCCTGACACTCTCTGGATACCTGCTTTTCATAGATTCTATGGTGAATATCACCCTGATTATTTCTTTGCACTATGTCTTTTGGTTTTTATTGTAGTCTCATCATAGTAAGCTAAATCAAATCTATTACACATAATCTTTACATGTTCTTAATTCCCCTTAATCACCCTCAATGATGGTCCCACCCCCCCACTCATCATTATCTGTCTTATGATGACATCTCCACTATTGCTACTTATGTATCCTGAGAATCACCAAGGCTCAATGAGACCCCCCCAGATAGAGAAGGGATCCACGCTGATGCTGCTTGCACTTCCTGAGAATCTTCTGGACTCAGAGGACCTGAACCTTGTAACTGAAGCTCCTAAGCTACCAATGTCTAGCTCAAGTCAAACCAGGTGTCAGTTTTGGGTGACGGATTCCGACGTTCCTGATGTCCCACAAGGTCCAAGTTCTGGTGATTAGTGTATCGCAGTACAGGATGTGTAGAAGTATGGTTGGATATCTGACTCTGGAGCTCAGCACTTACAGCTTCCCAATCATTATTGTTTCCTTCATGGTGGTCCCACTGCACCCTCTGAACTTGTGCAACTCTCTTATTGATTGTTTCTTGAATATTTTTGACAATCATATCCTGGATCCTCTGTAGGCACTTACTCCAAGTTTCTTTTTGCCGGTAAAAAAGGTCTTGTATGTTTGGTAACAGGTTAGCTGCCTCGGTGGCAAATGAACAGTTGGATGTTTCAGAGACTCACCCCTAGCTGCCTCAGGCTTGAAGTCCCTGGGCTCCTGATATATCCCCATTTGCCATGCACACAGTGTATGGTAGATTAAGTACATGTCAAGCAGATCATAGTGCCATTGATATGTGCAAGAAACTTGGGGTCCACAATACCTTGTATCTTCTTCCCTGCAAAGTACTTACAAAAAGTCGTCTCAGGAATCTGGGGTGTAAGGAATTGTAATATCAAGCCCTGGGTTACATCCAATGATAGTTAGTAGTGGTCACTATATGGTAGACATCTAGTGGAGACAAACATTGTACCCTCTTGGGTCATACATAAACCTGTCCCATTCCAGTAGATAATCGACTCTGCATGCCATAGCTATGGGATCATCAGGCTGACTGTATAACTCCACAATCTCTTTCTTCACCTCGTGTACAAACTAGGATTGTACCCCAGAGTGTTGTTGGTGTATCTTTCTAGGTTAGTATTGCATTCTGCATTACGTCATATCTGTCTGAGTCCACTTACCAAACTTATGTACTGCTCTGAGGGTTGGATGTTTTTGACATCTGCAATATTAGCAAGCATGGCATCCCAAACTTTGTCCACCTGGGCTGTCAGAGCAATAACATTCAGGAGTGGCTGCTCAAACATAGTGTACTATGCAATCAGAGTCTTCACATCATCCAATATGGCCCTTTCTGCATCTCTTACTAGATTTTGCCAAGAGTGAGGAGTTGGACTAGAGATCAGGGTACCAGATGCAGGACCACATAGGCTACCCAGTGGGGATAATAACCCTGCATCACTTGATGATGGGAACATTGGAGGACTGTAGGCTCTCCACCGAATTATCGGTCTAAGATCTGTAGTCATATGCGAAGCAGGACCTATCTCCTGAGACCCTGATGTGGTTAAAATGCATATAGGTCTCACCCGATTGTCTCCCTTTCTGTTAGCTACTTGTCAGCCATGACCATGTCTTGATCCAGAGTCATCTGCAATATTGATGCCTTCTCTATCAGGTTCAGTGTCTGATTCTGTTTCATTTGGTCCATGTGAGATTTGGTACTCATCATTACTAGTGTCTGATAGATGCACTGTTTCGGTATTTGATTGATCATTGGGTTCAATCTCAGGTTCTGCATGTGCCATGGTCAGCATTGTGCCCTTCTATTGGCGTTTCGGTACTCTTCCTAGTAGGCTTGCAATCAGGAGTGGACAAGAATCCTGAGTTGAGAATTTGTCTTGAGGTTTGTTTTGATGTGTTCTGAATCTCCTGTTTCTAGATCCCATGGTACCGGGTTGCACATCAAGTATACCTCTATATAGATTGCTGACTCATGGCACTGGCTGACTGCATGTATTGGCCTATTACTTATTCATGTTGTAATAGGGTAGTTAGAGTAATGTAAGTTAGGATTCAGGCTAGAGCAAAATTGTAGGTATCTCAAGTAGAGTTTGGTCAAGATGAGAAGTTTGTATAGTTTTCTTGTATTGTATGACACATCAGCTCTTATACATGGGGCGCACCAGGGGGGGGAGGGGGCACAAAGGATCACTGACTATCACTTATTATTGAAGCAAAAGATTTGCCTGCCAAATGGCATTTTCACAGTGTTCAACATTATGTTCGTAATAATGTAAGCATTCTCAACTACAATTGGACTCAAGACTTCGGCATGAAAAAATTAGATGAAATGAGGGTGTTGTTAGGGTGGGTGGCTTAATAAAATCTAGCCAAGAATGGTATTGTTTATTGACACTATTGGTGCTTCAGTATTCTCGCATTGCCTAACTAGCACTAGAAGTGTCTGAAATTATCTCCTGGCATCAAGTCAATACTACTTGTACACCCGAGAGGATGAATTCAAGCAATCAAACCTACTTGTGCATGGATGTTAGTAATGAGACTGATAGAGGTTGTAGCCTAGCCATTTCTAACCAACTTCAAACTCTGGTCTATCTCATCACTAACCTCAATACCCTAGTAGATAATCGATGTCCCATGAGCTGACTCTAGGTCAGTTAATGATAGACAATATGAGACATGCCTAATCAAGAAAACACTAGATGCCAAAGTAAGGGGATATAGTGCTATCACTGTTATCACATACTAGGCACTCAAGATCAAAACGGCTAGCAATATGAGACACCAAAGCAAGGGCATCCCACGGTATCTTTATAATCATATAGAGGCACTCAACATCACAAAAGATCCCATATTAGTTAGCAAATTTTTAAATATTTTTTTTGGACAAAGAGATAAAGCTCCCTATCTAAAAACTACCTAAGAAAAAGCTATTTAGCAAAAGAAAAAGTAAAAAAACTACAAAAAAAGGTACAAAAGGATTATTTCCAGGGACCCTGGTATCTTGTTCCTTACTGGAGTGCATGGGGGGTCTCCAGGGCCAGAGGAATTGGGTCAGGGGTAGGTGGGCTTGGCACCATCAGGGGCCTCAGTACAAAGAGGGGGCTTTGTACAAAGGTAAGTGTGTTGGAGTCCAGACAACTGGTGGAGCCAGGGAGGAGGTAGCAGGGTGAGAGCTGCCAACAGTTCCAGGAGTCATAAGGAACTCAGCTATTGAAGGCTGCTGTTGGATAAGATCAAGCAACCTTCTGTACTTGTCTTGCTCCGACAGGGCAGGAGGCTCGTCAGCAGCGATGGGGGGGGATTCCTGGCTCATGGTGGGGCAGGACTTGAGAGACCCAGTTCCTCATCCATTTCTTCATCCTCATCCTATATGTCTGTGATCAGCTAAGATAGTAACTAAAATATTGTTAGGGTTAGAAACTTACATCTTTGATGACAATGGCATGTTCACCAGGATCTTGCCCCTCCTCCTGCTCCTCTGCCTCCTCCTGCTCCTCCACCTGCTCCTCTGCCTCCTCCTCCTCCTCCTCCTCCTCCTGATTCACCTCATCCACCTCATCCACCTCATCCACCTCGTCCACCTCATTCACCTCGTCCACTTCGTCCACCTTGTCCACCCCCTCCACCTCCTCCACCTTGTCCACCTTGTCCACCTGCTCTAGCTCCTCCACCTCCTCCACCTTGTCCACCTTGTCCACCTTGTCCACCTCCTCTACCTCTACCTCCTCTACCTCTACCACCTCTACCTTCTCCTCTTGCATGGCCTCCCCGATATCTCTGGCCCACCCACAGTCATCCCAGACATTGTGGTCGAAGAAGGGAAATCTGTCATAGGTAGGCATAAGGGTCTGGTCACGATCCTTTCCCTCACAGAGGCATGGCTCTAGGACCATCAGGTGCAAAGG
Organism: Choiromyces venosus 120613-1; assembly: GCA_003788595.2. NCBI lineage: Eukaryota > Fungi > Ascomycota > Pezizomycetes > Pezizales > Tuberaceae > Choiromyces > Choiromyces venosus. The sequence goes on from ML120437.1 coordinate 313,419, forward strand.
GTATTTGCCATCATTGGCAAGGAGCTATGCCAAGATGTCCTCATCTTTATGAAGAAAGATGACTTCCTGGAGTGGGAGACAATCGGAGGGCACCTGACTAAGTAACTGAGTGCCCTCACCAGTCACTCCAAGGAGATATTGGAGGCATCGGATTGCCTGCTCCACATGCTGCTGCTTGAATACCCCGAGTACACTTTCAATCCTCAGTGATACCATGACTCCCCAGGCAACTCCCTGGTCAGAGTCATTGGCATACCAGTGGTAGCCAAGAAATGGGTGCCCAGTTTCTCAGGCACTTGACTAATGAATGATATGGATGCTTGTGGCCCATGAGCAATAAGGGGAGGCCCAATCTGATTGAGCCAGTGACAATATATATTAGTACAAGGGTAATATATGACAGATGGGAGGTGGCAACACTTACTTGGAGGTCCATTGACCTCACTACCAACCTTCTTTCCCTCCCCCAGAGGACGCCCATTCGATGTCTTCAGGTTCCTGACCATATCACAGACCAAGACCCTGAGGTGGTACTCCACTTCCAAGATGTCATCAGCCCAGTGCTTGTCTTTAACAAGAGTAAGCTAGGCTGCAACTGGGGGAAGTGAGTGAGCATACCTAACTACTAAATCCAATTCGGATTCAGTCAGGTGGCGGAGGTCCAGGGAGTGACCAGGCAAGTGTGCCTTGATATGGTCATGCTAGGCACTGTACGCAACAGTGAACTGACATGGGTGTGTGAACCCACACCAGCCTTTAGCATACTCTATGTCACCATAGCGTCCCCTATGAGTATTAGTTTAAATGTTTCTAACAGATGAGTGTGTGTTGTATTTCACTTCAAAGGAATCCTCCACTGCCAGCTTGAAGGTAGCCTCACTGACAAAGTCGACTGGCTCGGGCTGCTCATAACCATGCATGCCAGTACTCTCCATTTCCTGCTCCCTTCATGCAGCTCAACAGGCTTGGCAGTGGGATTCCTAAGAAAAAAAAATAAAGGTGAGTAATTATTACATGATAAAACTTAAACACACTCTATGTACTTCCCTATCCGCATTTCACTACCCCAAGGTCAAACTGCAGGAAGGACAGGGGCAGTAGGAATGACAGAGACAGCAGCATATCTAAGAGGAAAAGAAATATTAATATTGCTCACTCTAGACAGTCAATGTTGTTGTGGGGTGTACTTATGATCCCTTGTTCGCCAGTTGTCTAATCAATGTCTGAGGGACCATCAGAGTTAGAGGAAGGGGAAAAACTAAAAAGAAAAAAAAATGAAAAAAAAATGACAATTGAAGATGCGGGAGGGTGAAGAGTCTCCTGTTAAGAGATGGAAGGAACAAGAGATGTAGGGAAGGAGAGAAGGAGAGAAAGGGTCTTCTTCTTATGTTCCCCTATAGTGGAGATAAGAGAAGGGAAGGAGGAAAGGAGAGAAGCAGGGCTGAGTTTATATACCCTACATACATAGGTTGTGCATATGCGTACCTCATATGTGCAGCACACATATACACTTAACATGTGAACCTCACGTGTGCACCTGATGTGTGCAGAGTATATAAGAAATAATGTATATGGGTTTCCTAGTTTGTTTGTACACCCCATTGTACCAGCAAACAATGCTCACACATCTGATGATGTCTGAGCATTGTTTGGGTGTATAATGGGGTGGATAAAAAAACCTGGTAACACATACATGAGGGATAAGTATCTATTCTTCTATATATATAATATATTTAAAAATCAATTGTAATATCTACGAAGTCTAACTTGTCACTAACTTTGGTAAAATAACCATTTAAGCTGCACTAGTGATGTGACACCAAGGAGTCACTAGTGTGGCTTAAAAGCTTATTTCATGAATCTATATATGCAGCACAATGTCCCCGACATCGTGACAACAGTACGGCCAAAAGTTCATTTTCTTTTTATATTGAAAAGATATTTGTATACTGATCATGGTGTACAAATATCCTTTGAATATAAAAAGAAAATTGACTTTTGGCTGTACTGTTGTCATGATGCCATGGATGTCTTGCATTGATACTTCCAAGAGGTATCAATAACACAGAAATATTTGTTATTGATACCTCATAGTATCACAATACCGGTACATCTAAAAGCTGATTTTCTTTTTTTATTTAAAAGTTATTTCTATACCATAATAGATATAGAAATATCTTTTCAATAAAAAAATTAAAGGTGGCTTTTCATTGTACTGTTGTTGTGATGTCGGGGAGGTCATGCATCGATGCTGCCAAGAGGTTTCAATAATACAGAAATGTATATTATTGACACCTCTTGGTATTATGACAACAGTATGGTCAAAAGCCTATTTTCCTTTTTTATTCAAAAGATATTTCTATACCACAATAGGCATAGAAATATCTTTGTAATAAAAAAATAAAGTTGGCTCTTCATTGTACTGTTGTCTTTTTGCTGGAGACGTCATATATTGATGCTTCCAAGAGGTCTCAATAACACAGAAATATATTTTATCGACATCTCTTGGTATCATGATAACAGTATAGCCAAAAGCCAATTTTCTTTTTTTATTCAAAAGATATTTCAATACTATAATAGGTATAGCAATATCTTTTCAATAAAAAAAAAGAGTTGGCTTTTCGTTGTAGTATTATTGTGATGCCGGAGACATCATACATTGATGCTGCTAAGAGGTGTCGATAAGACAGAAATATATGTTATCGATACCTCTTGCTATCATGACAACAGTATGGCCAAAAGTCGATTTTCTTTTTTTATTCAAAGGATATATGTATATCATAATAGGTATACAAATATCTTTTCAATATAACAAAATAGAGGTTTCACCATATGGTTGTGTTGATACTACGAACATCATGCTGCTTAACTGCCAAGAGGCATCTACAACATAGAAATATATGTTATCAACACCTCTTGGTATCATGACAACAGTACAGCCAAACACTGATTTTCTTTTTCTATTCAAAAGATATTTATATACCATGATATATATACAAATATCTTTTCAATATAAAAAGAAAATGGGCTTTGCACTGAACAGTTATGGTGACACCATAGATATTGTGCTGCAGATATAGTCTCATGAAATAACCTTTTAAGCTGCACTAATGACTCCTTCATGTCACATCACTATTGCAGCTTAAAAGCTTATTTTACTAAAGTTAGTGACAAGTTAGACTTTGTAGATATTACAATTGATTTTTAAATATATTATATATACAGAAGAATAGATACTTATCCCCTGTGTATGTGTTTCCTGGTTTGTTTGTACACCCCATTGTATACCCAAACAATGCTTAGACATTGTCAGATGTGTAAGTATCGTTTGCAGGTACAATGGGGTGTATAAATAAACTAGGAAATGCATATGCATTATTTCTTATATACACTGCGGACATCAGGTGCACACATCAGGTGTGCACCCTATGTATGTAGGGTATATAAACTCAGCTCTTCTTCCCTCCTTTCCTCCTTCCCTTCTCTTCTGTCCACCATAGGGGAAGATAAGAAGAAACGTCAATCCACGCGTGCGCACCCCTCCTTTCTTAACCTCCCACCACAGAGAAATCACCCATCCCATCCTACAGCTACCAAACCTGTCCACTCAGATATCACACCTCACCTTTTTTTTTTTTTTTTCTTTTTTTTTTTTTTCTCCTTCCTCTAACTCTGATGGTGCCTCGGACATTGATCAGATGACTGGCAAAAAAGGGAAATTAAGTATACCCCACAACACCATTGACTGTCTGTAGTGAGCAATATTAATGTTTCTTTTCATCTTAGACATCCTGCTGTCTCTGTCATTCCTGCTGCCCCTGTCCTTCCTGCAGTTTGACCTTGGGGAAGTGAAGTGCAGATGGGGAAGCAACTAGAGTCTGTCTAAGTTTTATCATGTGATAATTACTAACCCTTTCTTTTTTTTCTTATGTGTCTCACTGTACAGCCTGTCGAGCCGCATGGATGGAGTGGGAAATGGAGAGAGCTGGCACACATGGTTACGAGCTGCCCAAGCCAGTCAACTTCATCGGAGAGGCTACACTTCAAGCCAGCAGTGGAGGATTCCTTGTAATTGAAACTCAACCTATACTCATCTGTCAGAAACATTTAAACAAATACTCATAGGGGACACTATAGTGAAATAGCATATGCCAAAAGCTGGTATGGGTTCATGCACTCATGCCAGTTCACTGTTCCATACAGTGCCTGGCATAATCATGTTAAGGTGTACTTGACTGGTCACTCCCTGGACCTCCACTGCCAAACTGAATCCGAATTAAATTCAGTGGTTGGGTATACTCACTCCCTTCCCCTAGTCATGGCCTAGCTCACACTTGTTAAAGACAAGCACCTGGCTGACAACATCTTGGTAGTGGAGTGCCACCCCAGGCCCTTGGTCCGTGACATGGCCAAGAACTTGAGGACATCGAACTGATGTTGTCTGGTAGAGGGAAAGAAGGTTGGTGGTGAGGTTGAGGGACCTCTGAGTAAGTGTCGCCCCCTCCCATCTATTATATACTATCCTTGTGCTAACACATATTGTCAGTGACTCAATTAGATTGGGACTCCCCTGATTGCCCATGGTTAATCAGGATCCATATCATTTGTCAGTTCAGTGCCCGAGAAACTGGAAACCTATTCCTTGGCTACCCCTGGTATGCTAATGGCTCTGACCAGGGAACCTCCTAGGGAGTCATGGCATCACCGAGCATTGAAAGTGTGCTTGGGGTAGTCAAGTGGCAGCATGTGGAGGGGGCAATCTGATGGCCCTGATATCTCCTGGGGGTGACTGGTAAGAGCACTCGGTTACTTAGACAGGTACCCTCCAATCCTCTCCCACTCCAGGAACTCATCTTTCTTCATGAGGACATCCTGGCATGGCTCCTTGCTAATGATGGCAAACACTCTTTAGATCGGATGGGCCTGAAGTCATGCCTTGGTGAGGGAGACGATCATGTCCGGACTCCCATGCCTGCCTATTACAGATATCTTTTCTTCCACTGCCAGGTCTGGGATCACTGTGGGCAGGCCAGAGATATCAGGGAGGCCATGCAACAGGAGTTGGTAGAGGTGGTGGAGTTGGAGGAGGTAGAGGTGGACAAGGAGGAGAAGGTGGACAAGGTGGATGATGAGGAGCAGGAGGAGGAGGAACAGGTGAAAGATACTGGCAAACACACCATTGTGATCGAAGATGTAAGTTTCTATCCCTAACAATATTTTAGTAACCATCTTAGCTAATCACAAACACCTAGGATGATGATGAAGAAATGCGTGAGGAACTGGGTCCCTCGAGCCCTCCTCTGACCACGAGCCTGGACTCCCCCCAGTTGCTGCTGGTGAGCCTCCTTGCCTGTCAGAGGAAGACAAGCACAGAAGGTTGCTTGATCTTATCTGACAGCAGCCTTGGATGGCTGAGTCCCTTACAACTCCTGGTGCTGTTGGCAGTACTCCCCATGCTACCTCCTTCCTGGCTCCACTAGCTTTCTGGACTCCGATACCCCCCCCTTTGTGCTGAGCCCCCTCTTTGCACTGAGCTCCCGGATGGCACTGGGCCTCCCCATAGACTGCCTCTCACCCTCCTACCCTCAACCCAATTCCTCTAGCCCTGGAGACCCCACCTACACCCTGGCAAGGAACAATATATTGATGTCTATGGAAATAATCCTTTTGTAGCTTTTTCTTTGTAGCTTTTTCTTTTTTTTTTTGCAAAGTAGCTTTTTCTTAGGTAATATTTAGATAGGAAGCTTTATCTCTTAGTCTAAAAAAAATATTTAAAAATTTGCTAACTAATGCAACATCTTTTATGATGTTGAGTGCCTCTATATGATTGTAAAGATACTATAGGATGCCCTTGCTTTGGCATCTCATATTGCTAGCCATTTTAATCTTGAGTGACTGGTATGTGATAATAGTGATAGCAGCATGTCCCCTTACTTTGATGACTGGTGTTTTCTGGATTTGGCACATCTTGTATTGTCTATCATTAATTGGCGTAAAGTCATCTCATGGGATGTCGATTATCTACTAGGGAATTAAGGTTAGTGATGAGATGAACTGTGGTTTGAAGTTTGTCAGAAATGGTCAGGCTACAACCCCTGTCCATCTCATCACTAATATCCATGTACGAGTAGGTTAGATTGCTTGAATTCAGCCTCTCAGGTGTTTAAGCTGTGTTGACTCGATGCCAGGAGACAATTTCGGACACTTCTAGTACTAGTTAGGCAATGTGAGAATACCATAGCACCAATAGTATTGGTAAACAATAACATTCGTGGCTAGATTTTATTAAGCCAGCTACCCTACCATCAACCTTATTTCATCTAATTTTTTCATGCCAGAGTCTTGAGTCCAATTGTAGTTGAGAATACTTAGATTATTGCAAACATAATGTTGAACCCTCTTCAAATGTCATTTTGCAGGAAAACCTTTTGCTTCAATAATGGGAGATAGTCAGTGACCCTACACCCCACCTGGAGCCCTATGTATTAGACATGACGTGTCATATACACCATGAGAAAACTATACAAACTTCTCATCTTCACCGAACTATTGACACGATACCGAGGGCAGTGGCAACATATTTCTACATTACCAACAGCTCATGGCATCATGACTGTATGATGTCCCATGGCATCACAGTTGCAACAGCATGACATCCCATCATGTCATAGCCATGACAGCACGATTATCCCATGGTGTCATGATCACAACACTGGTACTTGTACCCTGATCCTTGAACCTTCTCCTGTGTACCTCCATATTCTCTTCCATGGGTCTCCCCACTCCAGCTATGTCCTCCTACCGCCAAACCATTCCATCAAGTCATTCCAATTTCTCCATGCACCAGCCTCTTGTGATAACCTTTGGGAACTGTATTTCTGACCAACCACTCAGGGACGGCAGAGGGAGAAAGTTATAAACCAGGGTACATCTCTCTATATAGGGCTTCATAGCTGGTATACCTTTGGGACCGTGGTGTGAGATTTCTCAGGTTGTGAGAATTGGCATTCTAATTAGTTTACATCTCTTTGTAGAGTCTCTCCTCTGTGCAGATACTCACCATACTAGAACTGACCATATTGTCAACGGACCACCTTGTGCTCCACAATTCTAAATGCAGTATATCATGCTACATCTTTCTCAACTCCCTCGGTATCGTACCAATAATGGCACACTAGGAAACCTTATGCATTCTCCCTACTACCAAATTACCCACTGGTATAAGACAAAGGCCTAGAAGCAAGGAGCTGGTAACAATTGATAGTATGCTTTATCCTATGGTGAAGTCCTGTGTCGATAGGGGGTCTGCCTTGATGAAGCTCTCTCAACTCAAGGACAAGCAACCAAGGCTCAGGCCAAGGACCAATAGTGAAATGGAAGGCCGGTTTGATAAGCAAATGTGCCTGACCCATGAGGACCAGGTAGCCTGTGAGGAGGTAAAGGAGAGGGGTGAGAATGTGTTCCATATTATTCAGTGTAAGTAAGGTATGCAATAGGAGTCATGTAGTATATGTTGTGGAACACTCAAATAACACATTCTTAGGAAACATTATTGAAGTCTTCCTCAATATAGATATCAAGACACACAATTCCCATCCACACCTAGCTGGCCTGCAAGTGCTATCCCTGGACTAATGCGATGTGCTCGGCACCTCATATCAGCAAGTCAACATTGGTGCAGAGGAGCTGTATGTGCCCCTTGATCGCAACTATAGCTGCCTTGTTGTATTTGCCAATCCAGCCTCCACTATCTATGGTGAGGAGGTTGAGGCAAGGATCATGAAGCAGGCTACAGACAAAATTACTAAGTACTGTGTGATTCAGCCTCCAAGGCTTCTGTGCAGTATAAAGCACAATCATATTGAGGATTGGCTCCTGTAAAATGCACAACACTATGCCTATCTGAACTCCTGCTGTGGGTATTCCATTGGGGCATTTGGGTGCAACAGGGAAATGAGGACTTAGGACTCATTTTGACTAAGGATATCAATGATGTTGTTTCAAATACATGTGGAGACCTACAAGCATTCCTTGCCTCATTCCAGAATATCACACAGCTTAAGTGGTTGCTTCTCAGGGCTATTGACAGGCCACAACATGATACAATGCAGTTTACTATTGAACTATTACCCTATCACTTCCAGAATCTCTGGACCAATTATGACAATGAGTGGTTTTCCCTATATGTGTGACTCATGAATGTTGTAATAGAGCTGCACCTAGACTAAGGTGACCTTGACTGGATGATGAGTATGCCATTGGGACAGTTTGAAGTGGCTGGGTTTTGTATATTTGATTTAGAACAGTGCTTTCACTTTCCTGCAGGTTTGATCTCAGGAATCTACAGTCCCAAGCTAATGTACTTTACAAGCCTCTGGACTGGTTCCTGACTCTGCTTGGTTTTGACAAGGCATGGGTCCCTGCTGCAGCATGTTTTTGGGAGTTAGACAGTGGTAGGTGCCAGTAGGGGGTAGACACATAAGCAGAAACATGATTGCATGAATGGCACTGCTCTCCCTGATCTCTAGAATGAGGGTTCCGATTCTGAATCCTTTCTGAGAAATTAACTTACCTTATTTGTATGATTAGATGTATCTGCTCTCTGTGGTGTTGGATTACCCTGGAGGGTATGTGGCTGTACAGATATGAGGATATGTGGATTTGTGGCAGATTAGAATAAAAAAGATAATATGAGAACAATTGATAATGTAGCCAGGAACAATGTTCTAAAGCCTACCTTGATGTGTAACTAATATTCATGAAATAAGCTTCTAATTTGCACAAGTGTCATGATATGAAGTGACATTATGTGATGGCCCATGAAGGGGAAGTAGCTTGTATTACAACAGAGAGGATGAGGTGATCAGATAAGATGGGGTGATACAAGGCATCAAGCTACAAGTGCTAAGCCTGGTTGGATACTAGTTACAGTTCACTGTGTGCAAACCACTTGACCTAGTGTTCCATTGACATGCATCAAGATCAACACTATACAGTACTCCTACACCTCATAATATATAGAGGACCCCCGAGATTGACTAGGTAGACTTTCACCATGACTGTCAAATGGCCATTTTGTTGCCGAAGATACCTATAGGTAGGCACATACATGAAACACCTATGAACTGCGCATGCAAATCTGGACATCATACTTGCCTCCATCATATGACATGCACCTTCTGTGAATCCTATTAATGACACAGAAACAGACCTATTCCTCGACCAAGAGGTAAATTACGAGAATGAATGGGCTCATTCAGACTATGAATGTAATCTGAACCCTGCTGGATGTAATGCTGACACATTTAATGATGACATCTCAGCAGAGTCTGATGCTGAAGTACTCAACCTCAATACCTCAGCAATGGCTGGCAAACAAGTACATTATACAGGTGCTGGGGAAGCAATTGGAGATGTGAGCAGGTTTGAGGATGAACACTATACTCTGTGCCAGGCTCTATGGGCTCCATTTGACAATACTCACGATTTCAAACTTGCATCTTAGTTTATTCTGAGCAAGGTCTGGAAGTCATGAATCAATGAATTCTTTTCCAGCAGTCCGAGTAGTTCTGCTTCAGTCAGCTATAGTTCAATGCATGCAGTGGAGAATCATCTCCAATTATTGGACACCTACAGTACTTATCTATAATAGTTTTAAGGTAAAGTTGATGATGGTAAGAGAATGCAGCATTTCTTCTATCAGAACATCCTTGACTATGTCAGATACCTTCTTTGGCAGATAGCATACAGGAATGACTTGGTCTACACAGCGTGGTGTGAATATGAGCAGAATGAATATAGCATATATGCCAAAATGTATATGGCGGACTGGTGGTGGGATGTTCAAGTACTGTACACCCTACTTCGCAACCTCCTTCATCAGGGCACTGGCTAACCATTTATAGAATACACTTCCACATTGTACAACTCTGGTTCTAATGATTGGAATGTCCAATCAGACGCATCTTACTAACTTCTCAGTTGACAAGAAAACATGGCCTGTTCATATTATGACCAGAAATCTCCTATCAACTAGGCATAACAGACCTAGATCAATGGCAGTTCTCCTTCTTGCACTATTGCCTGTCCCACCCAAGTTCTGTCAGTCCTCCCCAGCAGACAACCTGCAGAGACAAATCAATGCCAACATACTACAAGGAATATTTGAACTCATACTGTCACTCTTACAAGATGTGGTGCTTGACAGTGTCTCAATTGACTGTACTGACACGAAGGTCTGACGGTGCTTCCCTATCTTGTCTGCCTGAGTTGTAGACCATATGGAAAATGTTGCACTACATGGAGTAAGATCTACCACCTGTCTGAAATGTGAGGTGCCTCCTGATGTGTTAGGAACTGATACACAGGAGATGTATAGGATGTGAGATTATGCCACATTTGAATATCTTAAACAAGAAAATGAGTATCAGTCAACAGACTCTGGGTCAGGAGACATGAATGCTATGTTTGATGTACTTGGTATCAAGATGGCATGGAATGTTTTTCATGGGCTTCAATGGGTTTCATCACCTAATCTGCACAAGCTGGATTTGCTCCATACAGTTTATTTGGGACTATTTAAGCATTTGATGGACTGGGTTCAGGGATTCCTCAAGAAACACACACAACTGCAGGCCTTTGACAATGCCTGGAAGGCTTTACCACCATACCCAGGATTCTTTGCACCCAAAAAATCATGTCACAAGCTTATGCAATGGCAAGGAAAGGAGATGAGGAATGTGGGGCATTGTCTTTTGGGAGTTCTTATCATACCATTGAGGGAGCCTGAGAGTAGACAAGTATTACCATTTAAATGCGTGCTTGCCTGCATCAGGTCATTGCTTGATTTCACTTTGATGACCCGAGATAGAAGCCATACAACTGAGATATTGGATTATATGTAACAATATCTGAATCAGTTTCATGATATGAAAGATATCTTCTTGGAGTTTTGAATATCAAAGAGGACATGGGCAAAGGTTGACAAGCAGCGAAGGGAGCTACGACATCTGAGAAGACAGGTAAACTAATGTGTTCCGAAATCAAACTGGTGTTGGGTACAGGAGCAGGATCGTGAAGAAGAGATCGACCAATATATGGAACCAATCCATATGGAATCTCATTTCAACTTCATTAAGATGCATCTACTAAGTCATTTTCACTGTGACATATACTAGTTTGGCAACATTTAGATGTATTCTATAGAGTTGGTCAGCTTGCACATAAGGAACAAATCAAGGAGGGGTGGTGCCATTCAAATTAAAATGGTGTTGCAAGACAGATCTTGTACAGTTATGGTCACCTACATGCGATCCAAATGAGACTTTTGAACATGGATTACCTTTGATGTTATGGGGCTGATCTCCCTGCCGATGTCATGGAACTTTTGGATAAAAGGAATTTCATATCTATGCCAGTCATCAATCGTAGGATTCTGAAGAGGCATCTTGATGATGTTTCCCATATGATAGATTTTTGCAAGGTCTTAGGTATCTCACCAGAGAGCATCTGTTGAGAATTGATTTGATATAGCTGGAATAGCCTGCCCACTGAACTTACTCTTCCTGAAGATCCTGCCATACTTCAATTCCTTCTAGTTGAACTACTAACACAACTTAAAATCCCCATTCTAGCATGCCAGGAAACCATCATTTATGATATCCACAGGGTATGGTCCACTGGTCCCTGACTGTTCAGGAACCAGGCAAGTTGCAATGATTGGGTTTGGGTACACATGGGTGGTGAGCATATGTATGGTGTGCTCCAGGGCTATCTCCCCAGAAAGCTCATGGTGCTCTTCAAAATCAGAGACTACATGCATGAGAACATGGTTAACAGGCTTGCATGTGTCCAAATATTGAATGCAGTTAACATGTGACATGTATGTGACATCCACAGCCTTGTCATGGTACAGATAAGGGAAAATGTATGAGAGTTTACTATAGTAGATATAGGGACAATCCTAGGCCTGGCATACCTCATCCCAGAGACAGACCAGTGATGGCTTGTTAACTGCCATATTGATTTAAGGACATTTAACGAGATTTATTGAGGGGTCATGAGATCACACAGTTGGGTGACAACTGTTGGCTTGGGCAAGTATTCTTGATCGAGGATGGTTGAATGGCACAGAGAATATTATAGCATCTTTCATTAAAACCTGTATATAGAAACCTGTATGTAGAAACTAATTAATAGAAACTAAATAATAGATACAACCAAATGTACATGATGTAGAAAATTATGGTGGGGGATTGGTCAGTCCTTGAGATTTGGACCCTGATGATACCATGCAGTGAAACATCATGGGTCCCGACATTGCGATGACGTTGTGGGACATTGCGGGTCCTGATATCAATAGGATGCAGTGAAGAAACCAGATAGATTGCGACAAATTACCACAATACCTTGTAGCCTCACAGTGAGGAACTGACAATAGTGATGCATCAGGATGCTGGGAAGGTTCAGGGCAGGGATGGGGACATCAGGGGATGGAAGGCATCTGTGGTCGATGTTAGGATGAAGTTATGGCATCGCGATGAGAGCTGGAAGGAACGTGACGAAGGCTGGCTCTGTGTGGCCATACCCAGTGGTACTCCCATGAGGCAGTGGCCATAGCCAGATGTCAGGATATGAGGAAGAAGGTATGACAAAGATACAGATGTTCAGGGGTCATGAGGATGTTGACCTAATCTCAGGTAGTGTCCTGACACTGCAAAATGTTGCTATGTGACACAGGATGCACTGGGTGCAATGTTGTGTTGCAACATATATCATGATACATAAGGTGCAACAGGGGGATACAATGGAACTCAGGATGTACCAGGTGCACTGGGTATATGAGAAATGCAGCGTACATCAGGACGTGATACCCATACATCAGATGCAGGTTTTTCTTTTGCTGATGCATCTCAGTGTCAGACTATGATGTGGTACTGAGTATGGATGACCTTATCAAACTCAGAGCTATGATAGGCTGCCGGAAACACAGCCTATACTTCCCTGACCCCAAAGTAAGAGTAAACTGTAATGGACAGTCAACTCAGCCCTGATCTGTGATGGCAAAAGCAGAACCAGTACCAGATTTCTTGATAATGTTCCTTCAGGTATTTGTCAAAGAAGTACCTACTACCATGCCACTGAGAAGGAACATAGACCACCAAATCTGCCTAAAGGATCTCAACCTCTACCCAAAAATGCCAAACTACATGACACCAGAAAAGCTCCTACCACTATTCAAAGCATGGATTGAGAAGCAACAAAAGGTAGGAGTTATTTATAGAGTAGAAGCACCCGGTGGGTCAAGCATGTTTGTGCAAGGCAAACCAAATGGTGGCATAAGACCACTAGAAGATCTATGGCAAAGGAACCTAAATACAATTAAGGACCATTCACTGATACCTAACCAGCAGGTAATAATCAACGCTATTGGAAGAGCAAAATATAGAAGCAAAATAGACTTCAAGGATGCCTACTTTCAGACCAGAGTTCACCCAGATGATGAGAAATACAACACTATCAAAACACCCTTTGGAGCATATGTATGCAGAGTAATGCTGCAAGGAGATACAAATGTCCTAGCCATGTTTATGAGGGTTATAGAAGATACCCTCTCAGATGAACTAGGTATTTTCATTTGAGTTTACATTGATGATATCCATATATTTAGCAACACCTACTAGGATCATATGGAACATATCAAAACGGTCTGCAGGAGGCTAGAGCAGGCAAAGTTATATGCAAACCCAAAAAAGAGCATCTTCATTGTAAAAGAACTAGATATATTGGGCCGTATAGTTGATGACAATGGTATACATCCACCGCTGGAAAAAATAAGGACTGTTAGGGACTGGCCCAGACCAATGAATAAGAAGGAACTTCAGCAGTTTAATGAAATGGTTAATTATATCTCACAGTTCCTACCCCACATCGCTACCATTACTGCCCCACTCACAGCACTTACTGGTGATATGAAATGGCTTTGGACCAACCTGCAGGAAGCTGCATTCCATGTGGTTAAAAAGGTGGCAGAAGAATACCAGGTCTTGTGACCAATAAATTATTCCAAACCAGATATGATATGACTGTTTACTGAATCATCCCCCACTAGGACAGGTGCATGGGTAGGACCAAGAGTCACCAGGGAGGAGGCTAGACTGACAGCTTTCCCTAGGCAGAAATTGACACCCTCCTAAACCAACTATCCTACACATCAACAGGAAGCTCTTACAATCATTGAGGCTGTGGAAGCCTTTGCACACCTATTGTCACCCAGCAAATTCACTATAATTACCAACATGAGAGTCTAACTAAACTAATGACCCAGAAGAATCTCTAAGTAAACAGCAGCAAAGGTAGTTAATGCACCTTAGCTGCTTCAAATTTTCTATTCAATATATGCCAGGAGCAAAGAATTTCTTAGCAGACAACTTATCAAGAATTCAAGAAGATGGATCATCACCTTATGATATTATCCTCTAAGATCCCAACTCCAAAAATCATGATACCCAGATTACTCCAGACACTAAAGAATCAGAAATCCAAACCAACTACACCTCTTCAGCATCCTACAGCTTAGAATCTGATACTGACATGTACTCCTCAGCAGCAAGCCAACATTCTCCAACCCTCACCACCCAGGATTCAATACTCAGGGCAAGCCCTGATTATATGTTGAATACCATTCAGTCCAATGCAGTCACCCGATGCCAGAAATGGAAGGACAGCAACCAAAGCTCACCCTCGAGTGAGGCTAACACTGATAGTTCCATCACTAAAGGCAACTCCTGGGGAGATGAAGTCACACTTCCCAAGCTATCCAAAAAGAAAGCAGCTCATGCAGTTACCTCCTGGACAGTATGTTATAAAGATGAATACGAATTACACAAATTGGACAAGGATGGAGCAAGTTACTTTCCTAGGGATCCCAAGAAGTGGAAATAAAGCAAGAAGGACAAGGGAAAGAAACCTGCAAGTGCAGTCATTTCCTCCTCACCAGTGAGCACCCCTCCACTTACCACATGGCCTTCTCCCTTTCTCTCCCATCCTCCTCCCATATTCCTGGCAGACCAGGCAAGATTAGTAGATAAGTTAATACTTGATCAGTTACTGGATGCTTCCCCAGCTTCCTCTTCTTCACCCCTCTATAGCGAACTCTTCTGGAGCAACCAGGAAACTGAAAAAGTGAACATCTTGTTAGGTACAATCCACACAACACTCATGGGTGACTTCTGCCTCAAGGTCATTACAGCGCTTAAGCTTGACCCCCTCTTTGCCTGAGTCCAGGAGACTGGCAACAAACTACACTATTCTGTTCAAGATGGCCTACTTATTTCACAGAATACCAATGGGTACTCTAACTTTTACATCCCCATAGGACCTTTGGAAAAGGGAGTATCCCTTTGGGATTTTATTCTCAAAACAGTTCATGAAGGCCTTGGGCATTTCTCAGACTATAAGAGCTACAGATATATGGCCTGTTTCTTTTGGTGGCCACAGATGGGGTAGGATTTCATGGCCTATTGTCACTCCTGTGACCAATATTAGATCAACAATGAACCAACTACCCTCCTGGCAGGACAATGCCTCACACTCCCACAGCCAGATGAAGCATACCAGTCCTTGGCTATCGATTTTGCTGGACCCTTTACCAATTTGAACAAATACAATACTATCATAGTTATCATGAACCAATTCATATCTTACACCCATCTTGTTCCTCTTGGAGACCTTGCCACCTGCAAGAAGAAGTTCAAAAAGCTTCAGAGTACCATCTTTGATGTTCATGACCTTCTACTCAGCATAATACTCGACCAGGACTCCTGGTTTACCTCTAGGTTTTGGTCGCAAATGATGAAATCATTGGGGATTCAGGTCTAGATGGCGACTCAATACCATCACCAAACTAATAGCCAAGTGGAGTGCAGGATTCACACCCTTAAGCAAATAATGACTAACTTTGTCAACAAAAAGCAGAACAACTGGTCCCAAGCTCTCTCCTCTATAGCGGCAGCTATGAATGGTGCACCACATGAATCTTTGGGTATCTCACCCTACCAGGTCCTGTATGGATGACCATGGAAAATCTTCAACCCAGTTTAGCAATTAGCCATTAAGGTGCCAGCTGTCAATAAAATATTGAATATCCATGAAGCAACAAAAATGGGAGTGAATATGGCACGGAAGCATGCAACATTCAGGCAAACAGTACAAGTGGATAAGCAGTGCAAACCCAAGAGACACCCCTTCAAGATTGGAACCAGAGTACTGGTTAGAGGACCGCCCTATACCTCTACACCTAGATGGTTGAGAAAGCTAGAACCCAGATGGTTTGGACCCTTCAAGGTACTAGAACATGATGTCTATACTGACAACTACAAGCTTGAGTTGCCCCCATGAATGGAGCAGCAGAAACCCTTCTTCCATGTATCTTCCATCAAGGAATACCTTGAAAATGACCCAGATAGATTTGCATCTCAAAGGATGAACAGGCCAGTACCTATTGTCATTGACAATGCAGAAGAATGGGAAGTAGAACAGATCCTCCACTACAGATACCAAAACAATAGGGATGGATTCCTGGTACACTGGAAAGGGTATAAAAGGACTGACAACTCTTGAGAACCAATCAAGAACCTGGAAAACTCCTTGGAAATCATCCAAGAATACTGGACCACAAACCACCTGGTGGCCCCCCTACCTAAAATCAATTCACACTATGTTAGAACAGTTTGGGAACCAATGGAAGTTTCAGAAACCCCCTGTGCAGCTGGACCTGTACCTGATAAATTTTGGGAACCTTATAATGATGAGGAATATGACTCTAGCTATTCAGAATTTGACTACTTCAGTACCGATTACTACTCCCTCTTTTGGCACGTGGATAGGAATGAGTAGGAGGACTTGGACTAGAGTATGTGGTCTTTTAGATTGCAGGAATGTAATATGTGTACATGTTCTGGCAACTGTATACTGGTTACATTTATGTTGTTCCTTGTTATGTTATTTCATTTATTCTTGCTTATTTTGATTGATTGACTGTTTCACTACCAGTATCATTAGGATTCTGGTATTTTTTTTATTTTTTTTTTGATTAGTCTTATTTCATTTGAAAGGTACAAAATCTACATGAAGTCTGCAGGGCTATTGCATCAAAGAACCTCCACCCCAGACTGGGCCCTGGAAACCTATAGAAAAACCATGGCCCTAAGGCCTGGTTGAAAAAACTATCCTAAAAAGCCACCCTCCTGTAAACTAGAAAAGATATGAAATCCTACCAATGCTGCACAGTAACTAGGAGAACCAAACTCCTGACAGTGCACCTATCAAAGAAATCTTAAAACCCAAACCTATGGAAAACCACACCAGCAATGTTGCAACCAGCCCTAGCAAAAGTTGGATAATTATATCTGTAGGTGTATAGCTCGTGCTGGGGGGTCGTGAGGGAGCTAGGCACCTGGTAGGGGTGTGGCAGAAATGAGAAACCCCAGAAACCCAACTGGAGATAAGGGGTGGAGTTGGCAGTAGGGTGGCAGCTGAGGAGAGGAGGGTATGGTAGTAAGGTACTGTGGGGAAGGAAAATGGTCTGCAAGATTTTAGCTAGAAGTGGTGTTTTATTTTGATTGGATAAGCTAGTTGTTATGAGGGTCAGGGTTTGGACATTTAGTGGAAGAGGGGAAATATTTGTTTGCTAGTTACCTTGGTTTTGTTGCCTGTTAGCTGGGTTGATGGCTTGGCAAGGGAATTGGTAGTTAGGTGGGGTAAGTATCAGGAGGAGGAATGAAGAAAAAACAACAAGAACAACGAGAACAAGGAGAACAAGGAAAGGAACGGACAATGGACAACGGATGAAGATCAGGACATCGGGATTGGGACATCGGGATCGGGAACATGGGTTTATTTTCTCTTTTACAAATTTCTTTTTTTGTTTTCCTTTCAGTAGTAATTCCAGTGACAGAATTATATTTTCACTGCAGACGAATAAATTTGACCTCTAGTTGTGCATGTGGCGATTGCCCCTTCTAGTAGTGTTTGTTCTCCCTTGCCTTTATGATTCCCCTTTTTCGGTTTATTGGTTGGAGAAGTGAACTTCTTCCCCTCTGCTCGACTGCCCTGTGAGTATTTTTCCTTCGTTGTCCGATCCAATTCCCATAGGTGCCTTGAAACAGATCCACCCCGTGTTTTTGTTTCTCAGTGGTGCTCCGAAACGGATCAATCCTTTTTTTGTTTCTCAGTACTAGCTGGTATAGAGTCTAAGTTGACTGTCTATATTACTACGTCTCTCATGTAGTCCCTTGTGATAGGAGAGATGGCATCACTTCTGAAAAGGATCCCAGGTGGGGGAAGGTATAGGAGGAGTGAATAGAGGGGCAGTAAGATACTAGCTGATCGTTGGGAGAAGGGAAGGATAGGAGGGGAGTGTTCACTCAGTAGGATATACTATTAGTTATCATGTTCATGTCTGACAAGGCAGCCCCTTATGGAAAAAGGGAGTGGAGAAATCGACCATGACCTATTGAAGTATTTCCTCCTACTGCTAACTGTGTTCCCAGCTAGCTGTAGAAAGACCAAACGAAAAAACCTGACCATAGCAATCGCTGAGTGAGGTGAAGCAAAAGCAGAGTAAGGGAGGTAACCAACACCATGAGATACTGGGAGGAAGGAATGAATAGCCCTAAGAGGATAGACCTCAAGAGAGAAGTGAGGAGGGGATGCCTGAATGCAAATAAGTGATGGAAAGTGTTCTCCCTGGCCCCACCTAGGCAGGGGAGAGGAAAGAAAAAGTGGCGATAATTTTGCTCACAGTGATGGTATTGAGTCATTCCCAAATAGGTAACAAATTTCAATGATTGGAGGTGTAGCAGTTATGGAAGATGCATTAGAATTCCAGTAACTTGTTATGTTTTTTATTAGTTATACTTTTGTACCAGCAAGGCTTTACCCTAGGGATTCCAAGGGAAGGAATGGTCATGTATACTGGCAGTAGAGATAAGGCTGGTGTAAAGGGATACCTTGGGCTTTCAGGATTCCGGTAGGATCACAGGATTCTGGTAGTGTGCACTTACTGGTAATGACAGTGGTTGTGGGTTTTCAAGAACCTCTACCTTGAGTGGAGGAAATCATGTATTTAACATAGGCTTCCTGACTAGCAGGAAATACCAGACTTTAGACAGAACCTAGATAAGAAATATACTTGGTTGAACAGTGATTCTCTTGCTCCCTTTCACTTTTGCTTCTTCTAAAACCTTCTTGTCTTAACCTCTCTACTCTCTCTTAAGAATCGAATGCTAGCTGACCTACCACCAATCCCTATTGTATTAGTTCATACAGGTTACCACCTGTTACAGGAGGGGGGGTTTCTTAACCTATAATGGTGTACTCTTTCTGGCACTCCGACCCTTTGCCATTCCAGTTGTTTTCTTTTTCTTCCCATCTTTCTGAAGACGAGCATTATGAAGCCTTATAAGCACCTCACCATCCAGAACACATGCTTCACTCAGCCTCCTCTGATCTATTTCATTATACAGCTTACCTACAGTTTGAAGCTTCTGACTAAGCTCTCACCACAATTTCTTAGATGTAATCTCCTCCTCCAGTTAGTGTCCCACTGGGCTTGTTATCCCCCTTACCCTGTCAGCAGTAGAATATGAATTGTTTATTGACATATTTTCAAGTAGTTGCCTTGCTACTTGTACTTGATGCTCTATTTTGTGGCTCCCACTTGGTCTTTTGATAATATTAAGGGTATCATGCCATTTGGCAGCTGGGGGGAGGAGCTTTCTAAGAACACACTATGGATTCAGGGGATAGATGCTGGTGGCTGAGAAAGACTAACAGATATTGTGGGGGGTGAATGTTGCCTGATACACCTCAGTTAAAAAGAGGATGAAGATGGATTTTTTTATTCTAGTAATATTCAGACCAGAGTGAATCTAGTTGTCTACCACAAGATTATAGAAGTGTTGGCATGGGCTAAATAGTCCAACATCAAGAGGCTGTAGCAGGTGGGTAGAGTCGGAGGAGAAGCTGAGGAGCAAAATATTGTGAGAAAAACATTTGGATACAAATTCAAAGTTAATATAAGACCCACAACCATTAAAGATGAGAAGGCAGGGGAGAGCACCACATTTAAACTCCATCTCAGGAAGAAAAACCTGCTGCAGGCACTCCAGCACTAATAGATCATCAGTCCAGCTCTTTGGTGAGTAGCTAAACTTATAAGCTCCTTCTTTCTCAGTTAAATTCTTATACTAATTCATATAATATTATGCTCCTTTATTGATCACTAATAGTAACAGTACACTCACATCTTCCCCCACAGTTTCAATTACAGTAACTAGCTCTCATTTCCCATTATGGGTAACCCATGGATTTTGTTACTCTCTTTGACACAAAACCTTAGCTCTAGCTGCTAAGCCTATCAGAAAACCCTTTTCATCTATATTGAAGATTTGTTCAACCTCTAACCTATATTGCCTTATCAACTACCCTAACTACACAAAATAATCCCACAAAATATCTAGATCCTTGGCATAGGCATACTGCCACTCTAATTGAGTACTCAGCTTCAAAGCTAAGAGTGGATGCCTCTTGAGAAATCAAGAAACCCAGTTATTGCCAAGAGTAGAGGGGGAAACACCTGTGCGCTTCTTTTCTAGGTATTGCACCATATCTTTCACCATGTCAATATGTGTTGGAAACCCAATATCATCTTGGCTGAAGCACCATTTCACTATTGCTTTCTCTTCAGATAGGATAAGTTACTGCTGCTCTTCATAGGCCTCCACACAGCTTACAGTAGTACCAGACAGTGTCTGATAGAGGGTTCTGCAGTTCACTTCAAAGGCCTTACTGGCAGCAGCAACATTCAGCTCATCCCCTGCCCTTATTGCCTGAATTGCCTTTTGAATTCATTAGTACTCATAGTCTGAATCTGTCTTCTTCAGGGGTGCCATTGTATTGGTTGTGGTGTTCATTTATTACATCACTGAAAAGTGGGGTGATAGGTTACAGCAATACTACATTTTGGCAGATTCAGACTTGTGTTACTTTGAGGTGTTGTGACACTTCACAGTGGCTGACATTAGCTTGTAAACCTTATAGAGTGAATTTCTGGGTTGAAAAATATCCTACAAATAAAAACAAAAATAAAACAAAGGTAAAAGTCTGCAATGTCCCAACCTTAGTTCAAAAATATCTAGAATGCCACAGCACCTTAGACTAGTTCAGTCTCTGATTTTTATCTACCTCTACAGATGTTTATATAAAGTAACTCATAGTTTAACTAATTGTATATATAAAGGGGCTGGAGGAAAGAAAAAGATTTAAGTAGATATCTGTTATAATTGTCAATAATAAGAACTTGGCAGCTCAATTCCAGGCCAGTTGGAAGGAATATTCTGTCATTAATTGTGGAGTTGTTTTGCATGCATGAGCATTATGACCATCTTGACCACATGTACAGTAATGGTGAGGAGCATGATTGGGTATGTAGGGAAGGCCACCAGCAATTTGGTGAATCCGAGTACAGCTTCTGGCTTTACTAGGGCCAATTTTCACCATTTTTGGCCACCCCTATTGCACTCGAGTGGCAGGAGGGAAGATATCTCTGGGAACAAGATTGGTGATATCAACAGGCATAAAGTTTGTAGAATAAGTATCCCACCAGATAGTGGTTGCCAGGATTGGGGGGCAATAATCAAGTAAAGACTATTGAAGAAGGGATATGGAGGCAATCGCATACCCACAAGGTATACCATTTTGTTGAAAATGATGACATCCACATGACTTTATCTCCAGATTGACAATAGACTCGCCCATTACGTTGCTAAATATAGACAATTGTAGGAGAGGGAAGTTGTACAGTATTTCCTCTTGTCCATATATTTTGTAACTCTAACTCAGATAGACAAATTTTCATAAAGTGAGGTTGGTATTTATTGGCTTCCTGTAGGCAAGTGAATTAAAGAGCCATTTTGCTATGCCAAATACTATTCAATAGTTCAACAATTGAAAGTTGACAATTCATTTTCAGGATTTTATTGACTGATTCAACAATAGTGGAAGTGTCATGCCCAAATTTGCTCAGGATGTCAAGGAAAAATGTGGTACTCTAAAGGACTGGATCAATCTTGAGAAGATACTCCTCTGCCGCAGGCTTTTCCAACCTTAATGCTGCTATTTCTCTCTCAAAGTCTGCTGGTAATCATGCTCTAGCAATAGCCTAAAACATACTCTCCATACCTTTTCTATGCTCTTTGATAAAGTTTTCCTTTACGTGCTGGCAGCATTAGGCTCATAATACTGGAGGTAACAAAATTCCTCAAGCCTTAATGAGGCCCATATCGCGATCACTAATAAGAATGGTAGGTTCAGTCAGGATTGCTGGAATTGCGAGTTGTAGTTGCTGAAAGAAATAGTCCCATGAGCTTTCACTCTCTGATTCCACTATACACCATGTAAGTCATAGGTTGTGTCCAGCAGCATTGATTATAACAGCCAGCAAAAGTGTCATCTAAAACTTTCATGTAAGCGGTCTGCCATCCACTGCAATAAAGTAGCGGCAATACTGGAAAGAGTTTGCTGACCCAGTAGAGTAGATGAAGATATGCCAAAATTGTGAGTTTGTAGTATCAACTGACAAATAAACATGTACCTGAGGGTTTTGCTCTTTTAAGGCATCAATATAGGAGGATAAGTTGGAAAAGATAAGCCAATGTGCTTGAAGTCCATCACTCAATAGTACTTGCTTGGCCCAGAGAGCAAATTAGTAGTTAATAAACCCAGAAAATCGAAGGCATAATCAGTCTTGAATCTCCTTCAGGCTAGTTGATTGAGTAATAACCAGATGTTGAGGCAGAATCTCTTCTATCCATTGCTGTTTGCTTGATACAGACTGGTTGTTGTCTACAGTGCATCCTTGTATACAATTATGAGATACTTTGAGTACTGTAATTACAACATCTCCCAACTCAGTTCTATTAGCTTGGACCCTCTATGGGCAGTTTGAAATCTTGCAAATATAGATTCCCTGAGTGGAATCTCACTTGGAAACATGGTAGTTGAACCTTTTGTGGATTAACCAATCTCACAAGACTTTTGTAATTTCATCAAAGGAAGAAAAATGCATCCCCAATGTGGGAGGTGGATGGAGATCCAATACCGCAGACATCTCAGAATTGGCTGTAGGGGTATTCAAAATTCACAGGAGGGAAAGTGGTGAGTGGTATCCAGATGGAATCCTTTTATCCATGACACTAGTCTAAGGTGCTGTGGCATTCTAGATTTTTTTGGGCCTGGGTTGTGGCATTGAAGACTTTTACCAATAAAACAAACTTGCCATATCTCAAATTCATATCTGATTTTTCACGGATCTTGATATCCCTTGTCATTTATAGATAAGATAAGACCTGATTGGTACACCACTAACAAAATGGGGGGATTTGCTCCCAGGTTGGTCGCCCACCCCTTCCCTCCTCATTACTCGAACTACAAGAGGGTATAAGGGCTCAGGCTTGAATGAAGGTGATCTGATTAGGTTTTCTATCAGATCATCCGATCGACCCTTTCCAAGAATTGCTGTATGATATATCATAGTACGTAATTAGACTCGTTGCTACATATCCACAACAACTATAGGATATTCGCATTACCATCTGTACAGGAGTATTCAAAAGTTTCTGTTTGCAATGTGCCAGAAACCACATCGACATGATGAATAGATACTTAAGTTACGCTTGACATAACTTGGCATAATAGGCCATGTCACTTATATCTCACTCAGTGTCCGAGTGATTCTGATGTTTAATACCCAGCCGCTGAAACAGTCTCACCGTTACTTGTGAAGAGGGATTGAGCGGCACGGAGTAACGCAAGGCCCGACGAGGAAGCCGATGGGAGGTGTTTGGCTCTCAAATACTATTACACTCAGAACCTTCATTATCACAAATCCAACTGGGTACATTGAGCCTCACGTAATTTTATACCTTCAATACAGAGGTACAGCGCCAAAGCCCCGTATGTTTTACTAACAAGGGTTATTTCACTGGCAAGGCGTAAGGGGAGAAAAATTGGGTATAGTGGTTTGGCGGTTGCTCGGTGAGGGACCACTGAGGGTGAAAGTTTCTCACAAACCTTTACTTTTCTGTACCCAATTCACCCCCGGACCCTGGCCAGCCGAACATCCCTTGCGAGTAAATTATACAAAACTTTGTCGCTGTACCTCTGTATATAGCAGGCGTAGCATTCTCTGTGATACATGGTAACATTCACGGCAATGTGTCCAACCTGATAGTACAGTAGTTTCCCACTATTACTTGCGACTACTATCACGGCATATGTCACCAGTGAACAAGAGTTTTGAATAACGGAAATGGTGAAACAAGATGGGCTGAGAGATTTGGACTCCATTGTCTGCCCCCCTAATCATGCACTTCTCGTACCTGGTTACGGTAGTACAATGTGGCCAAAAAAGGTGAAATCCACTATCACAAACATATCACAAACAATCACTCACGTTACGTGTAGATTTATTCCGCATTTTTTCAAGAATGAAAGTTCTCCTGCAATTCTATTGCAAAGTAATTCCCAGGATTGCATTTCCTCTCCCATTCATGATATTCTGCAGTCCCGTTTTAGCCTTACCGCTCATCCTATAGTTAGTGATAAACACAATCAAGTCATGCCCGAGTTTTGCTCGAGCAAGGGTATTGATCGATGATGCTCGATCATGAACGATCACTCTATTTATATATGTTGTAAGTATGCTCTAATGCATACCTGTGATGCTTCCTGATAATGGAAGTGGAACGAGCGGAAGAGAACAGATGAGGTGGAATGGGCCGAAGAAGGTGGTTCGGACCGAGGGGTATTGGGTGGTACCGACGCAGCCGACCGGACCGAGTGCGATAGTTTGGAATGGAAGGATAGTTATAGCATCACCAGATACTTAGTATAAGAGAGAGATGCACGGCATCTTAAAAAAAAAAAAAGGGTGAAATTGAGGTACACTTTTTTCACTTAGTAACTTGCATCTTTCGTACTCTACCAAATTGACATTTCCTGCGAACTTTACTTATCGAGATATTTTTCATTTTACTACAGTATATATGTCTTGGTAACCATGTCATATCATCTATTAATATAAACACTGACTACCCCGCACGCTAGAGCGTGGTTGGGAATTGTGGGCTATGAAAAGGAAGAACTTGCTGAAGAATTTCCGTGAGAGGAAGGAGATCATGAGGGACAAGACGAAAGCTCTCCCGAGGAAGAGCAGGAGGAAACAGGGGTCTTGCAGTAGTTGTGTTTGGT
Organism: Choiromyces venosus 120613-1; assembly: GCA_003788595.2. Lineage (NCBI taxonomy): Eukaryota > Fungi > Ascomycota > Pezizomycetes > Pezizales > Tuberaceae > Choiromyces > Choiromyces venosus. The sequence goes on from ML120437.1 coordinate 338,730, forward strand.
AAATGCAACTTTATTAGCTAAAGTGTTTGTAGTTGGAAATGGAATTGAAGCAACAAAACCGCTTAAACCTTCGATTACATTTTTACATTGGGAAGCAATTACAAGGTAGCAGAATCGATCATAATCAACTATACTCCATCATGCTCAAGCAGTGACTATGCTCGAGCACTCGAGTATGGGGTCCTCGATCAGAGCATGCTCGTGTCCGTGGCTACCTATAGTACTCTCATGTATACCTTGTTCTTTCCCGCAATGGCCAACCCATGATCCTTCATTGGTAACAGTGTGTGCGTTTAAAATATGTTAAATTCGGGAGTGAAGAGATACAAATTGAATATCCCATGCTCGCCCATGCACGCACAGGGAAGATTTTGATGGGAGACAAACATTGATGGATTGAATACATCACCCTGGCCACATCATGGTGGACGCATCATTAGATTAATGTTGGCTTTTAGATAGGGGGGTCGTGTGATTTTGGAAACAGTATAAACCCCCCTCCCCGAGAACAGTTCCTTTTTTCATGGAATTGAGGGAGCATCTTCTCACGTCCTCTGTTACAGCACTAGATGATTCACAATTCTCTTTATGTATCCCTCCATGCAGCCAGCCCTTCATGTCTGCGTCCTCGGGTAATCTATTAACGGTAATCAGCTATTGTATTATAAAATCTCTGGAGTAAGATTGGGCTTTCCCACAACTCACTCGAAGAATTGAAGCAGTAAATTTAATACGGCATTACCCGCCCATTAATGTTTGTCGTGTGCCTTGGTTTGACTTTCTGAAGCGTTGGTGAGTTAGTGACCGTGGTGCGTGTTGGTGGGGGCGTTATTGGCTATCACATGAAGCCGGCGGCCACAATCCCTCTTCCATAACGCAAACCCCCACCACAAGAGAAATTCAATGGGCACGAGAGGTAAACTAATATAGGGCTCAGCTCGTAAAGTATCTAAATTGTATTTTTAATTTTTTTCACATCCTGACAAATAGTGTAAATTGTCATAATATCTAGGGTCGGCAAAGAAAATTGTGGGTCCTCACGATATACAGTGTTAGGGTTCTATATATTCCACAAGGTCACATGTTTAAAGGCATAACCTTTAGTCTACCAGGCCGAACACTAGCATACTGCAAAGACGGAGCCGGCCACATAATCCATCTGCTGTAACTCCAACACGCGGGCTTCGGCCGCATAATCAGTCTTACACAACTCAAGTGCCGCGTCCTTCGGCCTCAAAATCGATCTTCCATCACTCGAACCCGCGACCTATGGCCGCATAATCCATGTTCCATAAATCAAAACCGGGGGCCTACGCCCACACATCCTCCTCCCAGCCCAAACCCGAAGCCAAAGCGACTACACAGCCGCCACCACCACCACCACCACCTCAGATAAGGTTCTACCTGTCCGACGTCCGTCATCTGCCATCACTCGGGGGGATTGCACTTGACCTGGTTGTCGTATCTTATGCTGCGGGTTTATCTTCAATTTTCTCGTGACTTTCCACACAACCTCCCCCACCGCCATTTCAATACAGGGACACATCATCCCCTCAATGTTCGCTTTGAAATAAGGGGAGTCACGTGATCTCGAAAATAAGTATAAACCACCCCCCCGCCTCGAACCTTTCATTATTTTCCGAGATTGACGGGGGCAATTCTCTTAGCTACACCATTGGAAATAACTAAATAACTAGCAGCCCTCCAACCACCCGCCTATCCATCAATCCATCAATCAACCAACCCATCCTCGTTTAATCTGCAATCTGCAAATAGCACATCTACAGGGAGTTTACGAGATGTTCGCACCCGGTATCTCAAAGTTCATCGCTTTGCTACTCGTGACGAGTTCACTCCTAACCAACTACCGGAGATTCTTGTCTCACCGTGATCGATCATTCGGGACACCGAGTGTGCGTGCGTTCTTCACTAGGAGACCCCATTTCGAGGAGCTAGTCACCAGGTGTTTCCCCAAAGCAATAGTGATATCTATTAGCCCTGGTTCTAATCATATCGAGAAATAGGTGGAGGAGAAGCTGGAGGTAGGCATCGAGCTTCGCGTCATGAATGATACTCTGTCTGCAGATGTTCTACGGACTATCCCGTAAAAGATAGCGAAAACGCGAGTCACGCTAACCTCACTCCATAGCTTCACTACTGCATGATTGATTAATGTTTGTGTGTAGTTTTCTCTTTGTTTCAGTCGCCACCAACGCTATCATGGCAGAGCCCACCATCTCAGACAAAAGAAAAAGGTTGAAGGAAATGACAACAGGCAAGGGTCACAGGGATGCCCACAGGATAACGATTGCGCGAATGAAGACCCAGAGTGGGAGGAGACTCAGACGTGTGTCAAAGCTTTGATTTGGATATCGAATGCGGAGGGACCGTTACTTGGCGGCAGAGACAGGATCTACGGATCTGGGTCCTGAGAAGGTTCCTGCGATACAAACACTCTTGGGATGTGCGCTTAGGCTCCTCCGTTTGAGAAAGTTTCACCCACCGCCCGGCTCGTGCACTACAGTTCGGGGGATATCGCCCAACAATCCGGCCCTCCCCCAAAGCCCTCACTCTCTGATCGCGCAGGTTAGCCTCACCTACCTCAATTTTCGAAACATCAGGGATCTTTCGCCAACACTTGACTCAGCCCTATCAACAACCCCTCTGCTAGATTATGGCTCCTGTTTCTGGGGAAGTCCTGCAAGAAAGGAGATGACCAAGAATGCCATCCGGGACTGGCAAAGATGCTTTTGGAACGAAAGGATGTCAACCCGGATACAACAGACACTGGGGTCGGACACCGCTCTCCTGGGCAGCTGAGAGGGAGTATGAGGAGGTGGTAAAGATACTTTGGAACGAAAGGATATCGATCCGAATATAGTAGACGCTGATGGCCTGACACCGCTCAGGTGGGCAGTTAAGAACGAACATCCGGGAGTTGTGCTGTAAAGATACTTTGGGAACGAGATGATGTCGATTCGCATTCGGGAGGCCCCAAGTATGGTCAAACATCTCCCTGCTTGGCTGTCCAGCACGGCCATGTAGCAGTCCTGAGGTTGCTTCTAGAACGAGAGGACCTCAATCCAAATCCAGCATAGACTGATGGTGGCCGGGCTCCACATATGTGGGCTGCAGAGGAAGGATATGATAACGTGTGAGATGCTTTTGGCACGTCATGATCTTAACCACCACACAATAGATTTCAGCGGCGTAACTGCACTTTCACTTGCCACCCCGAAGGGGCATTCAGCAATTGTCAAGTTACTCTCGGAACATAATCACTCCATCACAAAGACATTAGATATCGACGACGAAGTCCCAGGGCTCCCCTCGTCAGAGCCTTCAGACCTCCCGTCACTAGAACCATTGGACCTCCCTCAAACCACATCTCAACCCAGTGTACCCAACTGCTCAGGGGCCAAGTGGGGCCCTGCGGGGGGACTGCCAAGAGCCCTGGACAAGACTGGACAGGACGGCTGTCTGTAGTCCGTTCAAGGCGGTCAAAGTGCAGGATGGCTGTCTTTGGGCCAGACTCCGGGCCCTACAGGGTGAGACAGCTGCTCTCATGGTAGGAGGTGGGATTGCAGGGGACTGCGGGGGACTGCGGGGGACTGCGGGGGACTCTTTGGGATGGATGTGACGGCAACCCTTGCACTGGGCTTCGGGCTTCATGGGCCGGCCCGGGCATAAGTTGGCTTGGGCCGGGCTGGGTCCGAGGCGTGTTGTATATCGGCTGGGTGGGCCGGCTTAACATGATACCAGGGTAGCCCAGTAGGCCCATGAAGTACGGTGACCCAAGGGCCACTAGTGCACTGATATCCCGGCACAAGCCAAGGCACTTGAACATTAAGTATCTTCGATACTGTGCTTGGCACCACGTAGGCTAACTCTTTTGTGAATTAGCTACTGATAATGAGCAAGACCAATTGAATTAGGTAAAGAGAGCCAAGATACTAGATATTTTCAACAGCAAGAGCAAGATATCATTCTTTCTCACTGGGATTTTCCATTTTGTGCCCCTATTTTGTTTCTATACTACCCAAACAACTACTAGTATATCAAATACTTGCACCATCAGCAATCGCTCCCTTTCGCAACGACATGAGTCATTTCCTATGTCAACCGTTCCACCTGGGCCCCTTACATTGAGGTTCAACTTGTCTGATAACAATTAAACCAGACGACGGAGGCTATGCCCTTGAACGGAATCCAAGCGTTAATCTTCAAAGAGCATGTTGCTGCACCGTATTTGCCTTATCATCCATGGAGGAATGCGCCGGGTGAGCAGCACTGATTTGAGACAAGGTATTTACTAGCATCAAATGTTATATGGGTACGTGGGTGCATACTTGGGTAACATTTGGGCTGGGCCGGGCTGGGCCGGGCTGGGTTGGCCGATTGCTTACCCGGGCCGGCCCATTGCAAGGCTTTGGGGACGGTGGGTGACTGCATGAGTGATGTCTCATGATGCCGTGCCGATTGGTTTAGCGGTGTACTATTCGTACTTGTGAAAGTGGGGTAGTCTGGTTTGCCAATATTATGAGGAAATGATGATAAATAGGAGACAATGGGACAGTTTCAAGATACTGTAGACTCTTGAAATATCAGCTTCACTGAGTCCTTTACCCATTATTTCTACCTTTACTTTTCACACCCAGCATTCCGCTTAACATAACCCCAATACAATTATGTCAGATGAAAACAATCTACACTTGAGTCGAGTGGCCTGAAGGAGGGATATGTTATGATTCATGAAATTTCCTTATTTTCATTTTCCTTATGCACTGTTTTTTTCGTGAAGTTTTATTTTCCATTTACTCTTTTCTGACAACCGACGAATAACCGGTATACAAACCCAAGGGGGTTTCTTTTGTTTTTTTATTCTTGTGAACTGCTTCTTTGGCTCCTTGGCCGTGGAATTGTGCATTGTTGTATTCAAATCTCAAGCCATTACATCTACTATAACCTGTCATTTGCGACCATAGGCAATCAGTCGGCCTATCTGAGCATCAATGCAATCACCAAAAAAAAGACCCCTCAGCAACTGTCAAATCACACAGTCTAAGCAAGTGCTCCTGGTTCTTGAAGTTGGAACTATAAGATGGTAGTCCCCTACAGTCCGCCCGGTCCTAACATTCCCGGGTGTAGTCCGTCCTAGCACCTCGGAAAAGACGGACTATTTGTTGTAGTCCGTCCCGTCCTACCGCGAAGACGAACGGACTGAACCGGTGGGAATGCTCATTATGGTGAGAGTATCATAGTATGATCGGATTTCTCCTCGGGAAGAGATAGAACCCTCAAGTTTGTAACAGCCCTAGGCAAGAGATTGGTGAATATATTACTTATCTTTTTGTATTTTTTATTCACTGCCAGTGATGCTCATGTGGAAGACAATTGCAAGTTGCTAGTCAAGATATGTTTGATATTGACCAGGAGTTTTGAATAGAGGAATTGGTGAAACAAGATGGGCTGAGAAATTTGGGCTCCATTGTCCTCCCCCCCCAATCCTGCGCTTCTTGTACGTGCGTACTGTAGTAGTAGAATGATGTATTCCATTACCGCCTGCGAATAGACTTTACGCTTCAAAATTCAAAAATATCACTTCAGCAAGGCCCATCGTCAAATCTACATTCTTCAGTAAGTTTTTTCTATTTTTCTTTTTACCAACTTGCACGATGCAGGTTCATCTTGCCTCGACAGTTTGGCCTTCGGGGGGGCATAGCGGTGACTTAGCCGGCCATCCTCCTCTGGCTTCCACAGTCTTACTTTCCATCAAGAAAATTGACAAGGCACCGGAAGATGCCCTACAGTATCCCATTCCACCCGCCGCCAACCACGTCGTCCCACTCCTCCTCCACCCCGTTTTATCAACTCCTTCGTCATTTTGTGGGTTCCATTTTGTGGGTTCGGAACACTAGGCGGGGGTATATGTCCCTGCACTCCGCTTTCAATATTTATACGAAATGGATTCCCATCCACCGGCACCCACCTCGCAACCGTCGTTACCAAGATCGGAGACCAGTTCCCTTTGTGATTCCGAGGTACCTACTCAGCCTTTACCACCCTCTCAGTTGGGAATGTTTGAGGGACACGTGGCAAGGAGGAAGCACTTTTTGTCCGACTATGAGAAGTACACTCCGGTTCAGAACATGCAAGCTTTGGCCAATCATGTATTCGGCTCGTCAGCAAACGTTCATCATATTGGAGACGGGATTGGCGCATCGCGTCGCATGCTGGACGTGGGTGTAACTTGCCGACGCGAGTGAGAAAATAACCTACGCAGCATTGGCGATGACGTTATTGGATTGAAAGCAAAGATTGCTGTCTTGGAGCGATCGAAGGGAGGTTTGAGGGAGGATATGGGACAATCAAGGGGATGTGTTGAGGAGGATCATCGCGAGACTGGGCAGGGTTTCGCGGAGCTTAAGGGCATGCTGGTGTCCCTCGCGGGAGGGAGGGAGTGGAGGGTTGCGGGTTTAGGTGTGTACCTGATATATTGATGTCATCTACAGCGGGCAAGATGCAGAATCTAACAAGGAATATAGCATTGGGACGGCGTTTTTGGTTGCGTATATACCACGGCTATTTTGTAAATCACCGGCAATCGCTAGGCAACTACGGCAATTGTGGAATATTGGTGATGATCTCGTAGGATGGAGGATTGGTGATCGGAGTGTGGTTTCGGTGGTGGGAATAGCATTTAGGGACTTGGGGATGGGATACCGGAGATGGGGGATAAGGAATAGTGAGGAATCACTCTTTGGGAAAGTACGGGAGATTGGTTGGTCTTTGTTTTGTTTTGATTATGTTTTTGTCCTCCGTTAGAGTAGCTCTTATGTTTATAAGTCATGCCACTTCCCGGACTCGTTCTTAGGAAGTCGCATGCCAATACACCCTCAGTCCTATATATACATTCTCTTACTTCCCGCTGCACATAACATTAGGCTATTTTATTAAGTTACCTCCTTGGACCTATCTTCAGACGATACACCAAAGGTTTTGGAGAGGATTTCCTACTCTCACATAATATCACCATCGAAAGTTGTACATATGTCCAGTATTTGCTGATATATCTTTCACTGGCTTTTGCATGGTTACGCCGTTGAGTGCCGGGAACACCGTCACCATACACTATTGCAGTCTGTGATTTTTCTGTTGGTTGCTTTTTTGTTTTTCTCTCGTTTGTTGATTTCTTTCTCTCACCGAGAACGTGTTTCCCACCATCTCTTAACATTCATTCATTTCTACTTTTTGGTTTTTTTGTCTTTTTTTTCCAACCAGGCTGGGCTGCTGCTCCCCTAGGTTGTGTTGTATGAGTATTGGGTAGGTGATTGTAGAATCGTTTGTTCGTGAAGTGATGGTGTGATTGATATAGGTGTGTCAATCAAGGATTCTCGAAGAAATAAGTTTGCCAAAATCTTGTAAGGCCTTCCCCACCCTCCCTTCCAATTTGGTCACTTGAGAAGAGGAAAACTGGAAGAATCACCTGCTCCTGCATTTTGCTCATACCCTCCCAATCACGTCTACACAACTTTGCCCAATCAAGTCCTCCTCACTAAGAGGGATTCATTGCCTCCTCCAGACCGCCTTTCTATAGTTAGCTTTGAACATAGTCCAAACATTCTCGATCGGATTGGGGTCAGGTGAGCAGGATGGGCCAACGTCCAGCGTTGATAGATTTCGGCAACTTGGGTGCGAGAGATGCCCGTTTCTGCCCCGATTCGGCGAAAACTCATGCTGGTTGTTCGAAACCTCTCATTTATTGCGGTTTCACGTTGCTTTCCGGTCGCCTGATCCCATGGCATCATGGAATGGAGTTCGTGTGTGGGGATTGCGATCGTAGGGCTGTGTTACACCTGTTAGTACTAGAGGTAGGGTGGTGCCCGCAAAAGGAAAGGGCTGTGCTTAGTCAGCTAGTTGTGACTGCTGGTTTGGCACTGGGAGTTTCTTATAGTTAGAACACAGTTGTCTCCAAAAACAACCAAGCTTCTTTCCCGCAATTTTCCTCCTTTTTGAATTTTGCACTTTTCTCAACACCATAAAACCACACTTTTCAAATACCTCACTGTCCCTAGGACATAGTTTACCCTAGTAGACAAGTTCGCCATGGCCGATTCCAATGCTATGGACACCTCAGGACTGGGACCCTCACACCCAGAAACCCCTGAGACCCCTACTCTAGGAGGATCGAAGGGCAAAGGCACTGAGGACCAACACCCGGAACACACCCAACTCATGAACCTCATGAACAACTAGCTCACAAAGTTTGGGCCAGGAAAGACTACTCCATTAGCACAGACTATCGCAAGCCTTGAAGAGGATGACTTCTCCCCCAGGGAACTGGCCTCAACTACAATTATACTCTCCCTGGCAACTCAGGTGGCAAAGCTAACGATCCTAGTACAAAACCTCAATCACACGGTGCAGGACCTGAGAGGCGAATCACGACCACCCAGGAAGTAGCAGGCCCAATCGGGCCCACCTGCCAAGGAACAGCAAACACAACAAAAGCAATCCTATGCAAGCATGGCAGTCCAACCAGCTCCCGAAGATGCCAAGATGCCAAAGAAAGGGAAGAATAAGCGTAAAGCCGATGCCCTCACACTACACCAACCTCCCAATCCTAAACAGTTGAAAGGGGATGATACACCTGGTATGCCCACCCTGGAGAAGAAGGGGAAGAAAGACAGGGCCAACAATACTCCCACCCAAAGTCCGGTGAAGAGAAGGCTATTTGCTGCGAGACTAGAAGTTCAGCCGCTGGCTAATAGACTAAAAGAGGAAGCAATGATTTCAGTTGCCATTGCCGATATGCTCACCAAGTGCGAATATCCAGCTCCCACAAACCTGTAGGTCACCTCAAACAAGGTCAATGGTACTGTTACCATCATCACCCCTCCCGGGACAGACTCTTCGTAATACTCCAAATACCTTGAGAAGATGTCAGTGGCACTTAATTCAGTCATTGGCCCCGATCGACCACAGTATACCCCCTTCAGAAGAGCCTCTACAGACATGGATGTCATTATACACGGCATGTCCCTGCAGGCGATCATGGAAGAAGCAGCCAAAATAGAGATGTCAGTTAAGAACACCTTCAAAGCAACTTACAAAATTGATGTGACAATGGCAAAATACCTCAAGCCCGATGCAACTGAAAGGGCGAAGAAGAAAGCCATGTCAATAATTATACATGTCTCCAAGGCTGAAGTGCAGAAATGCACACTGTCAGTCCTGTTCATGGGGAAATGCAAAGAGTCAGCGGTTATGTGGCAGGCATCAGCCACAACTCAGTATCATCGATGCTGCAAATTCGGACACCCAGAGGCCAGCTGCAAGAGTACATCACAAGTTAGTCCCATCTGCTCAAAGGAACATTCCAACAAAGAACACTGGTGCCAGCAGACAACTTGCCATGGATACCAGATGATAATCCCAAATCGCTATCTCATGACACCTGCCAAGTGCCCCGCTTGCGACAGAGAGCACTCAGCGATAGACCCCAATTGCCCGAAAAAGTTGGCAGTCAAGGTGGCGGCAAAGGAGAAGTATGACCTGAGGATGGCAACCCTAGCCACCCGGGCTGGAGAGCAGTCAAACCCCCAATAGATATCATCATGTCTGACAACTGAGAACATGATGGCAATGATGGATGGAAGATAAATGTGGTCCAACACAATTGCAGAGGGAGCAATAGTGTTTTTCTTTCGTTATTTCACATAGTTAGGAGTTTTAGGGTTTTTGTCGTTTGTGTTCAAGATCCTCCACTGTACAATGGGAACATGCTGAGGGCCCCAGGTTACAAGTGTATTTCCTATACTCATGCTCAGGTTCATGTATATACTTACGTTAGCTTAAGGATATTGCTTAATGTTTCTTTTGATTTGGTTCCAAAAGAGAAGTACATATTATACTTAAGGGTTTTTTCTAAGCAGGGGCCCATTTTGGGACCCCATCAATCTTTTGGCTTGATTAACATTTACAACAGACTGGTGGAAGGGGAGAATACCATCCCTCCTGAAGCTGTATTTGTTGAAATGAATGAGTCCACCCTGGTGGTGGGTGACATGAATGTACACACCACTTTCACTGACCCCTTACATTCTTTTGCTTCTGATGAGAGGAGGAGAGGGGAGAGCTATATGAGGCTGGCTGCCCTGGGAGGCTACAGCATACTAAATACACCAGGAGTTTACACCATGTTTCTGGACAACCCCACTTTACACAGGCCCTCTGTGATCGACTACACCTTGGCGAACACTTCGATGCTGACCAGGTTCTCGAAATGGAAGGATATATACCAACAAACTGGATCAGACCACATAGCAATCCTAACCGAAATTGCCTTGGAAACTCTGGAGTTGGCTAGGCCAGCCCTGGACTGGGACAAGATCAACTGGCATAACGAGGAGGGAATCCCAAACCCGGCAATTGATGAAGCCCTGGAAAGCTAGTGGAGTGGTGGTGAAGTGTTTGAACCGATACTTTGGGCGGAGGAAGCACAAGAAGTCTTTGAGAACAACTTACGGAAACTCATAAGCTTGGTGCGGAATTGGGCCCCTATGAAGAGACTGACAAGGTGGTCAAAGGCATGGTGGACGCGAGAGATCACCAAACTGAGAAGAATATACACGACAGCTGCCCGGCATGTGAGACGTGATGGGAGTGGAGTGGAAGAGAAGAAGGAAACCAGCAAAGCATATAGGTTGGCAATTATGATGGAGAAGAAGTGGCACTTTGATGAGTTCCTGGCGAATGCAAAGAAAAATGATGTTTGCATGGCCCACCAGTTCACCAAACGGAGGATACGGATGAGAGTTCTGGGCGCCAACAATAACCACCTGGAAGTCACTAGCAACATAATAATGCACCACTTCTTCCTGCTGAATCCTGATCTGGTTGACCCCATGCGACCAGTGGAACATCAACTAAGTGATGAGGAACAAGTCTCCAGCCCAGACATGTCTGAAGTGCTGGAGAAATGCAGCAACAACTCCACTCCTAGCCCAGACCAGGTACCGTACTCAATCTGGAAGAACATCCATTACGACAACCCAAAAACTTTGCCAGTGCTGGTGGAAGATATGCTGAAGTGGAACCTCCACCCACCAATGCTGAAGGAGTCAATCAGGGTAATTCTCCCAAAACTGAATAAGACAGACTACACCAACTGCAGCAGCTTCAGAGTCATCGCCCTCATGCAGACCTTTTCTAAGATAGCAGAAAGAGTAAAAACACCAGACTGATGAAAGAGGCATTCGACATGGGCCTATACAAGATCAATCAAATGGGGTCTCTTCTACAGAGATCAGTGGTTGATGCAGTACTCACCCTGAAAAACTAGACAAGTGAGGCACAATTCACAGGCAAGAAGGTCAGCACGATCTTCCTCAATGTGAAGGGTGGATTCGATAATGTAAACTATCGAAAGCTCCTGGAAAGGCTAGGGCAGAACGGAAAGGTGGTGACCTATCTGCTGGACTGGATCAGGAACTTTATTAGCAACCGACAGATCATGCTAGCATACCCAAGAAGCCCAAGGACCCTGACAGAAGTCAACAAAGGGATACCCCAGGGCTCGCCCTTATCGCCCCTCCTATTTGAGATCTACGTGAGCTCATTGCATGAGGACATGGATGACCAGTTTACACACACCTCATCCTATGTTGACAACTTCCAGATGGTGGTGGCCAGCAACTCATAGTACAGGAATGCAAGGCTGCTGGAAGAGAAGACCCACCAAATTATGCAGAAGGCGGGTGCGCTGGGCCTATCATTCAGCATCAACAAAACTGAGCTTATTATACACTGGCGGACACCCAAGGAGTGGGGAGAGAGGCCCACGGACAGTGTGACAATACAATCCCATGTGGTGAAACAGGCAGTCTAGACACTTAAATGGTTAGGTTACTGGCTCTCAGACAACACTGAAACAACAACCCACTTCATGAAGAGGTTGGCCCTAGCTCAGGTGGTATTCTTCAGAATTAAAAGACTCCCAACACCAGGAAAAGTGCTCTCTCCATATGGGGCCGGCAGGCTGGTGAAAGGGATTATCTTACCGACACTGCTGAATATGGCGGAGATACTCGTGCCAATAGTGACTATGAAGAAAAAGATGCAGATGTTTTGGAATAGGGTAGCAAGGTGGATCACCAATATGTTCTTTGCGACTAACTTGATGGTACTATGAGCTGAGTCTTGCCTGACTCCTATAGACCTATACATTAAACAAGTCTCACTCATGACCCTGGTGCATATCACCATGGCCCTGCCGGAGAATAATATAGCTACGTGATGCTTCCCAAGAGATATCCCACCATCCGGCCTTTTCGCTCAGACTCAAACAGGAGGCTAGCGTTTTCGAAATGTGAGAGTGTGCAGCGGAAGACCTGGAACTTGTCATCCAAGTCCAAGATCCAGAGACACCTCCCGATAGACGAAGTGGTGGCCAGAGCAGTGGAGATCTTTGAGAACTGACCCTACCCTGAAAAACCAAACAAACTGTCTCCTGTCAAAGAAGAGGGTGCTAAAGGCTGGGCTGAAGTGAAGGAGAAAGTCAGAAAAATGATTCACAAGGAGTGGTCAGAATCCGCCTACTCCCAATATTACGCATACAGGCCTCCATTCAGAAGCTGCTGGAACTCCATGCTCCTGCCCAAGTTTCAAGCTGGTCTGATACACCAAATGAGGACAAATAAAAGCTACTTAAATGCACAAGCAGATTGGTTGACTCAGGACTGCGACCCCACCTGCGAGCAGTGTGGGACAGCTAAGTAGACATTTTGTCATATCATTACAGATTGCCCAGCCCTTGTGCCTAGGAGGGTGGGGATCGATCTGGAAGTCTTTGACATACTGCTAGATTCGGCGTTGTGGAAGGATGGTGAAATGGGAGGGAAGCTGGTTAGGAGTTTTTCTGCATTTATTTCTAAGAGTTTGGTGAATTTTCCGGTGAGGCTCAGAGGATTTCCTTTTACGAGAGGTTCCAATTTGGGTTCCTAAAAATTGCTTTAATTCGCACCCTTTTGGGGTTATGATGGACGACATTGATTTTTATCGGATATTTGTTTTATTGGGGGTTGAAGTTTCTTTTGTTTAAATATGTTTTCTAGGCTATACTTTAGGGTACATGCCGGGTATTTTCCTATAGTTACGAATAAAACCAAGGATTTAACAAAAAAAAAATGTCTCCAAAAACAACCTCTCTTAAGATAGAACAACTAACTATCACTAAAACCCTAACCCCCATCTCTTCTTCACTCAGTTCCCTCTTCTATTGCATCTACCCTGCAGCTTTCCGTCTCACCTCCCTCGTACCGATTCTAACAACACCAAGTGGCAGGTGAATTTTTACAGCCTACTGAGGGCTTGATTCGCGTGATTTTCCGTGCCCCACCACACTCGCGTGATACTCTATACGGAAACAGACACGACTTTTCCGAGCGAGTGAAAAAATATCCCTAATATCTGAAGGCGAGATTTTTGGTGCAAGAATGCATATGTATATGTGGCGAACCCCTGGTGGTCTCGAAAACCCCCCTATCCCATCCATCATGTAAATACCTCCTCCTTCTGCGATGCGTGATAAGAACACGTAAGCTACTTGTCACTGGGCATGGCGATCGTCTAGTGGGTGGTATAAGAGGGACGGGTCGCAAAAATGTGTATTTACCATTTCGGACCGGCTGGCTTTGGGTTTGGGGTTTGGTGGAATCGGCTGGCGAAGAGCCGTGTGGTATTTTTTTTTCTGGGTGTATGTTCAGCCTGCATTGCTCCGACAGATGGGGAAGCTGCTTGGGGGTATCTCTTTGAATTCGGCCTTGGAGTTACTTGGAAAAGGAATGTGTTTTTTCCTTTACTTTATTCGTTACATTTTTTTCGTTATACTTTTATATTGTTTGTTGCTGGATGGTCTTTTTCTCTTCTTTTATTAGTTTTTATTATTTTTATTATTTTTATTATTGGGATTTTTTTGGGTTGACGGACGGATGGGATGGGATAGAAGGAGGGGGGTGAAGGATGCTGTATTGTATTTGTATTTAGATTCGTAGTCCCATAGTGTATTCAAGTTAGCTACATTTTGCAATTTGTAGCAGTGTAGCATAAAGTATTTTGAATTACTGTAATTCGCTGTATTACATTTAGCATGCATACAACTGATTTTTTTTTAGATTCCTTTTAGATTTTTTTTAGTCAGTTGTAGTATGGGTAATGGGGTCGAGTGAGCCCTTGTGATAAAATACTCGGGAGTTTTAGTCAAGATTTCGAAGATTCACCGAAATTTCGTCACTGCGTAGGAGATCAAGTCCAAGCTTCAGAGCCTGGATTCTCGATTAGCAGAGGTGGGCCACCCTTTAGCATTGTTCGGATACCCTGTATTACTGATGGCAAGGGGAGAAGCACCAAGGAAATATCTTCACGGTCACAAGTTGGTTAGAAATGAGCGACATAGACCATTCGCCCAAATAAACACATTGTATAATTTTATCGTAGTATTACACTGGCCTCGGTTTCCAACGCATGCCATCCATCCACCTTCCTCCCTCTCCTCCAAAGATTAGAGATAAAGAAGTAGCTGACGAGAAACAGGAAATAACCCATTTTCATCGAAAAGCAAAAACAGAGCTATATCAAACCCACTCACATCGTGCTTAGAGAATCAAACAACTCCCTCAATACAGAGAGTTCAAGCACCTGTACAGCAACCTGGAGTTGAGGTCCTGACAATCATAAAGTATTAGCAACATCGACATTCACCAGTTTCTAGCGGGACACTTACCCGTAAAGGTTTCGAGCTCACGGCGAGTTGCTGGTAAGTTATTAATGGGAATTCCTGCTGGATAACGGGGTGGTTCGAGGTGGCTCGCATCGGCGTTGTAGAGCATCCGGGGAAATGTTGTTGTCTAGCTAAACTGTAAGTCCTACTGTGGCACCAAACAAGGATAGGAAAAACCCACTGGTTTTGAAGCTCTTGGACCTGGTCTTGAATCTGTATGACCTGGTCTTGAATCTATCTGACCTGGTCTTGAATCTGTATGAAGTGGTCTCGGACCTGTACGAACAGGTCTTGAATCTGTACGAACTGGTCTGGAGTCTGTACGACCTGGCCTTGAATCTGTCCGACCTGGTCTCGAATTTTTCCGAACTGGTCTTGAATCTGTATGAACTCGTCTTGAATCTGTGCGAACTCGAGTCGAAGCTCCAGTTGCTCGTTCATAAAATGGTGAAACATTTGGGTGATCTGAGCACCTTGGTTGAATGCTAGCATGTTCTGTATTTGAGTTGCTTCGGTTACCAGGTCTTGGTAACCATCCGCTCTGGTACAAACGACTTCGGACACATTTTGAGCGTTATGAAGCATGAGCCAACACTGTTGTCTAGTTAAACTGTAAGTTCTACTGCGGCACCAAACAAGGGTAGGGAAAACCCACTGGTTTTGAAGGTCTCCGACCTGGTCTCGAATATGTACGACCTGGTCTTGAATCTGTATGAACTCATCTTGAATCAGTCCGAACTGGTCTCGACGCTTCTGTTGCCCGTTCAACAACTGTTGAAACATTTGAATGATCCTAGCACCTTGATTGAACGTTGGCATGTTCTGTATCTGAGTTGCTTTAGCTACCAGGTCTTGGTAACCTTCCTCTATGTTACAAATGACTCCGGGCACATTTTGTGCGTTATAAAGCATCATGAGCAAAGGTTGTTGTCTACTTAAACTGTAAGTCCTACCGCGGCAGCAAACGAGGATAGCGGAAACCCACTGGTCTCGAAGCTATCTGACCTGTTCTCGAAGCTCCCGTTGCCCATTCAACAACTGTTGAAGAATTTGTATCCGAGCTGCTTCAGTTGACAGGTTGTGGCACCCATCCACTATGTTATGCACGGCTCCGGGCACATTTTGCGCGTTCGGCTGTAGGTTTGCCATTTTTTGCTGGTCAGTAAATGGTGGTGCTCAGTAGATAGTGGTTGGGTGATGCGGTTGTTGGTAGAAGAGAATGAAGGGTCGTTTTCTTTGGTTATATAGACCCCCGAGGAAAAATGCCAAGAACCCGTCAGGCATAACTCCAACCAGCCCTACTGGGTCTCAGCATAGTATTATGGTGAAAATATCATAGTATGATAAGATTTCTCCGCGGGGGAGAGATGGAACTCTCAGGTTTCTAACAGTCCTAGGGAAGAGATTGGTGAAGCAAGTGCAAGTTGCTAGTCAAGGTATCTTTGATATTGAACAGGAGCTTTGAGAAAGGAATTGGTAAAACAAGATGCTGAGAAATTTGGGCTCGATTGTCTGTCCCCCCCCCCCAATCCAGCATTTCTCGTACCTGCTTTTGGATATCTAATCATTTATATTGCTTGAGTAGTATTGCGTGAATCGAGTTGAAATATCTAAGCCCGCGAAACAACCAAATATAAACCGGTCAAAAGTCGCTTTTATTAATGTTATGTGATGAGCACTGTGGACAAACGTGGGCTCAGTGCAATGATGTGATGAAGAAAGAGGTAACGTAAAAATAATCGTCGTTGTTTGTAACCAAATTGTCTAAATTCATATCAAAAACTTCGGCAAAAGATAGGAATAATTATATCAAAGATAAACAAATCCAAACAACATCTCTCGCTCCCCACAGATGTCCATCCTTTTCCGCAATATTCCAAAACAATGAAAGAAAATAACCTGGAGAACTCTCTCCGAAATCCACCAACATAAAAGAAAGACATACCGCAAGAACTTGAATGATTGAACCTCGCACGATGACGTTGGAGTTGCCTTTGCAGGTAAGGTCTGGCACTTTTTTTTTTTTTTTTTGTCTTAAGCTCGGGCTGAGGAGGTCAGTTTTTGCAGTGTTCTCGCCCCCTGTCCAAGAGAGGGAATTTTGGGCATCCTATCGCCAGGTCCAATTATTTGAGTTCTTACGGTAGTAAACTCTCCTACCGTGGGGGCTTGGATAGTTTGGACCTGGCGATAGGACATCCAAAATTCCCTCTTTTGCACAGGGGGCGAAAACAATGCAAAAACTGACCCCAGAGTCCCAACTTGAGACAAAAAAAAAACAAAAAAGTGCCCGACCTTACCTGCAAAGGCAACTCCAACGCCCTCGCTCAAGGTCCAATTATTCGAGTTCTTAGGGTATAATGTCCCGGAATGTTCCCAAGATGCATCCAGGATACGTGAGGAGAACTAGGACATCCGACGGGGTTTGTGACAGGAAAAGGAGGTAAGGATAGAGGAAAGGAAATGGGAGGAAAGGGGGTGGGAATGGGGTCAAGATCCGCGGGTGGGCAAGATGGCTCCCGCTGCACAGGTTAGCATTTCATTTTCTTAAATGGGGGCAAAGCATACCGGTATTGGAAAACCTTTGTCGTTGTTCTATTTCCAGTCAGCTAAGGAAAGGCGGAAAACAATAAGAAGGTTTGTTTGCCTTCGAGGATCAGGTTCACCGTTCCGACCATGTTCGTGAGTAGCATATACATGTCATCGCACCTGATTGTGTTTGCGGCGAGTCCAACCCTCAAGTCCTCTATCGCTTCTCCTTGAGCCTGGACGGCCTGGTTCAAAGCAGCCACGTCCTTCTGCAAACGGTTCACGGTATTCAGGACAAGGTCCAGCTTGCTGTCAGTGGACTAGTCAGCGGACCAACGAATCATTGTTGCGCTCGACATGAGAGTGGAGGGGATGTGGGGTTCAAGAGTCTCGGTTGCTTAAGGCGTGAGTATGTTAAGAAGGGAGGCGTCCCTTTTTTAAAAGGGTTGAAACGGCTTGGTAGCTGGGCAGCGCCCTTTAGCAGGCTACGGCAATGACATATTGCTTGCATCACTCACATTGACTGGGGGTACCCTCAGGACGGCGGACCCCACAGCAGGGCACGTCATGTAGGGAGATAGCAGGTGTTCCACTACTCGTGTGCTGTAGCACGAGGTAACGGGATGAATTGGGTATAGTCGCTTGAAACTTTGACCCTCACGCAAGAAGGGCCAAGCCACTATACGCAATTCGCTAGCCTGACCTCCTGCTAGCGGAACACCACCCTCTGCTAGTAAAATAGACCGTGTGAGCCCTCAGCGAGGCGCGGCAAAACTTGGCAGTCTAATATGGTTAGAAAATCCAATATGGTTAGCAAATGAATTTCGTCATTGAATTCCAAGCAAAACTGAAAAGAAAAGAAAGAAAAAACATCCCATACCATTCTATCTCTTTCATACCAAATCTATCCCTTTCATACCAAATCTATCTCATTCATACCAAATTATGCCTTCAAAAGTAAATCAACTCTCCAGAGGTAATTATGTTGTAGGTGGTTGGTATTGGAGATGTTTGTATTAGTAAAAGGGAAAACAAAAATTGCGTTGACTTTTGATGGTTTGGTTGATGCCAAGAGGTTGACGCTAAGAAATTCACGCCAAGACATGCCGCACCTCGCTGAGGGTACTGCCTGTTACCTAATTTTCATTCTAGCAAGCCGGGGGTTAGGCCCCGTTTCATGAACTTAATCGTATCTAGCTAACCGGCATGAGATACTCCCCCCAGCCAAGGGCCCCCTGAAAGAAATCCACCTCCTTGCCACCTGCCACAAATACATCATTAACAGCTCGCCCACTGTCCCGCAGCCACTCCAAGCACAAAAGAAACCCTCCCCAGCAGCCAGCCACCCCCCCAACTGTAACCACAGGTTCAATCCTCCTCCTCAGGTGTTCTGCCACACTTAGCAGGTACACAGACTACATAGCCTAAGCAATCCCAGGGGCTCGATACCCCTCCAGCACCAGGCCGCCAAGCCTGGTCTACATGAATGCCAAGATGTAACCTCCGGATCCCCCCTCCTTTGAAGGTCAAGAAGACAGCTGCTGCCAATCCCTAAATGGTAGGTGCCTGGGAGGCCAGGACTTCCAAAATTGTGTAACCACACCAGGGCTGCCGGGATACTCCAGTCAGAAGTTCCGAGGTGTGGGTGGTGGATTTGGGGGTCAAAGCCATCCCCCCGAGGGAGGAGGTGAAGACACCCCACGGATTGGGATTGCCTGGGGGTTGCCCAGGACTTACATTGATGATTGCCTAGGAGTAACAAAAAACTCAACTCCTAGGTCTTATGTGCCGAAAGGCAGTCATGGGTCCCTAAAAAGGGATGTCTGGAACAGTTGCAAAAAGAATGAAAGGCTATCGGAATCGTGTTTGTGTCTGCGCTAGGTGGTTTTGATAAAGAAGGTATGGACTCGGGCCCCAAGAGGCTCCTCAAACCACAAACTGTAGTCCCAGCCATCTGCCAACACAAAAAGGAATGTGGTTCCAGAAAAGGATGCCTTTGAAGAGGCTGGTAGTGGTGCTCTCAAAGGAGCTCGGATGATGGGGGCGTATCAATAGCCAAAACAAAGGAGAGCGAGCCAAAGGCGTGAGCCTAAGGTAAGAATAAAGACTTCAAAGCCATCGTGAAAATCGCTCAAAGGGTGTTGATTGGGTGAACCCCCCTGCACTCAGCAAACAGCCCTAACCCACAAAGTTGAAAAGAGGTTGGAAGGGTGCCGCCTCGCTGAGGGCTCACACAGTCTACTGGTACGGTGCTCGAGTACTCCATCCCTTCACTCGCTTTCGAGCCCACCCACAGCCCATGTTATTCACTCGGTAGTGAGCCTCAACCCCTCCGTTCGCTTTCATGCCCACTCACACCTCAAGTAGTGAGCTTCAATACCAGTAGTGAGTGGTGGGCCTGGGTCGTCCATATTCTCTGCTAATTTATTGGCCCGGTCACAGCGGACTTGACCCCTCTTTACCTATTATCGTTAGACTAACATCTTATCTACACACTATTTGAGGTGTGCCTGGGCCTGGCGGACGCAGAAGAACGAAGGACATCCTTCACATTCCAACATGTGTCTGGTCACTAGTGCAATACCGGTAACCATGCTTCATTCATGTCCTGTGCAACTGCAACCATAGCTTCTCGCCCCCTGTTTTCGCCTCGCCGTCTTGTTCTTGTCAAAGAGGCGCGAGTAGGGCTGCATTTTGTCGAGGGCCCGGCATAGCGAGCCATCTGCAAGTCTGGGCAAAGTGATTAAATACAGTTGCACCTGGCTATAATGAACCCCTTTGTAATGAATATTTGCCCATTACGAACCGGCTCTTGCGGGCACGCTAGTCAATTTACACCAGAAAACAAGTTGCCCAAGTGAACCCCCATAGTAAAAACTAGCGAACGCAGCTTTGAGGTCCCAATTCTTGGCCTTCACTATAGCCAGGTGCAACTGTAGTGGCTAGTATTTGCATGGATGGCTCGCTATGGCGTGCAATACGTTAGATCTTGCCAGTCCTCAGACTCCTGACACACCCATTCTTACCTGACTCCCCTAATTTTGCCTCCCACCGCGTGGCCCAGATAGAACGCATTCTGATGCACACTCAATTTTTCCACACCCACCCCCGTTTGCTTTGATAGCGATACTGGCTGCTACTCTACTGTACTCTTCTCCCCTCCTCTCATCTCCAACAACCTTCACCCTATATCCCATACTGCTTGCGAATTTGCTTTACTCTTCAAAAGTCCCGGATATTACTTCAACAAACCTAATCATCAAATCTACATTCTGCTGTAAGTTTTTTCCATTTTTTCCCCCAACTTCCACCATGCAGGTTCGTCTTGCCTCGACGCTTGGCCTTCGAGAGGGCGTAAGGATGACTTAGCCGAGCCGGCCACCCTACTTGTTTGCCTTCCGCAGTCTTGCTTTCCATCAAGAAAATTAACAAGGCACGGGAAGTTCACCCTACAGTATCTATCTAGTCCATTCCACCCGCCGCCAACCACATCGTCCCTCGGCTTCTCCACCCTGTTTTATTAACGCCTTCATCATTCTGTGAATCCGTAACACTAAACAGAGGTATATACCTTTGTATCCCGCTTCCAATATTTATACGTTTATACGAAATGGATTCCCATCCACCGCCACCCACCTCACAATCGTCGTTACCACGATCGGAGACAAGCTCCCATCGTGATTCCGAAGTCCCTACTGATCCTCTTTCACCCGCTGAGTTGAGAAGGTTTGAGGAATATACGGTAAGGAGAATGCGCTTTTTGTCCGACTACGAGAGGTACGATCCGGTTCAGAACATGCAAACTTTGGCCAATTAGGTATTCGACTTGTCAGAAAATGTGATACACGGCTTGTCAGAAAACGTTCGTATTGAAGACGAGGTTGCTGAATCGCGTCTCATGCTGGACATGGCTGTAACTTGCCAATACATGGGAGAAAATAACCTACGCATCATTGGTGATGATGTTATTGGATTGAAGGCAAATTTAGCTCTCATGGAACAATCGAACGAAGTTCCGAGAGAGGATATAGAACGATTGAATGGAGTTCCAACAGAGGAGATGGGACAATTGAGAGAGGAGATGGGACAATTAAAGGGACGTGTTGAGGAGAATCATCGGGAAAATCAGCAGTGTTTCGCCAAGCTCAAGGGCATGATGATGTCCCTCAAGGGAGGGAGTGGAGGGTTGCACGTTTAGGTGTGTACCTGACATATTGATGTCATCTATAGCGGGCAAGATGCAGGATCTAACAAGGAATATAGCATTGGGACAACGTTTTTGGCTTGCATTTTTGGTTGCATGTATACCATGGCAATGTTGTAAATCACGGGCAATCACCAGGCAACTACGACAATTGTGGAATATTGGTGCAGATCTCAGAGGATAAAGGATTGGTGATCGGAATAGAATTCACATGATAGGAGTAGGATTTAGGGACTTGGAGATAGGATACAGGATATGGGGGATAAGGAATAGGGAGGAATCGCTCTTTGGGCAAGTACGGGAAATCAATCTGTTTGTCTTTGTTATGTTTTGATTATGTTTTTGTCTTCTGTTAGAGTAGCTTTTATGTTTATAAGTATTGCGACTTCCCGCACGTCAATAAACCCCCATTCCTATACATTCTCTTACTTCCCGCTGCCCATAACTTTAGGCCATTTTATCATGTTACCGCCTTGGGCCTGTCTTCAGACGATACACCAAAGGATTTGGAAAGGATTTCTTACTTTCACATAATATCACCATCGAAAGTCATACATATGTTCAGTATTTGCTGATATATCTTTCTCTGGCTTTTGCATGGTTGCGGTGTTGTGTGCCGGGAATATCATCACTATACCATTGGAGTCTTTGATTTTTCTGTTGTTTGCCATGCTTATTACCTTGTTTAGCTCTACAATAAAAGGGGGTTTTTTTTTTCCAGACAAATCACATGTTCTCTGGCTAATATGTCCCTAAGACATTCAGAAAATTGAAGAAAAATAGTAATAAATAAATCCAGAGCAGGTTTAATTTTAAAGAAATAATTGGATTTTTTTGACTTTTTTTTGATTATGTTTTCTTGCATAGAAGTTGAAGTATTATTTTCTTGACTGTTGGTGAAACATTGCATCTTGTTAATATTTGTAAATGCTGTGGGGAAGGAAAATGGTCTGCAAGGTTTTAGCTAGGAGTTGTGTTTTATTTGGATCGGATAAGCTAGTTGTTATGAGGGTCAGGGTTTGGACATGTAGTGGAAGAGGGGAAATGTTTGTTTGCTAGTTACCTCGGTTTGTTTGCTAGTTAGCTCCGTTGATGGCTTGGCAAGGGAATTGGTAGCTAGGCGGGGCAAGCATCAGGAAGAGGAACGAAGAAAAAACGAGAACAAAGGAGAAAAGAGAGAGAGGAGCAACGGACAACGGACGAACATCGGGACATCGGGATCGGGAACACGGGTTTATTTTCTCTTTTACGAATTTCTTTTTGTGTTTTTTCTTCGGTAGCAATTCCAGTGACGGAATTATATTTTCACTTCGGACGAATAAATTTGACCTCTAGTCGTGCGTGCGGCGATTGCCCCTTCTAGTAGTGTTTGTTCTCCCTTGCCTTTACGATTCCCCTTTTTTCGGCCAGTTTGTTGGAGAAGTGACCTTCTTCCCCTCTGCTCGACTGCCCTGCAAGTATTTTTCCTTCGCTGTCCGTTCCAATTCCTATAGGTGTCTTGAAGCAGATCGACCCCGGTTTTCGTTTCTCAGTGGTGCCTTAAAACGGATATCACCTTTTTTTGTTTCTCAATGCTGACTGGGATTCCACAGGGAGAGCCCAGGATTGGCTAGTATTGTACAAGTTACCGATATGAAGAACCTGAGCGGAGGGGTTAAAACTTTGTATGGCAAATTGTCTCTGCATATCTGAGCACCAATACTAAATTCAAACTCAAATGTTCAGGTTCATCATACCAATGCTGTACCTCTGTATACTGGTAGGTTTTCTTGTTATTGAAAGCCTTTGACAGCTAACTCTAGTACCAGAGTACATGCTGAACAGGGCCTAAAATCTTTTTCGCTACAATTCCAGCAGCACACTTGAGCCTCTTCTGCCCTCTTCCATTCCCCCCCAACCAACATCCCTGGGAATAGAGTAGAATCTCACGAAAGTCAGAATGGCACTAATAAGGATTTTCTTGAACCTGCCCAATTACTGGCCTCTATAAGTTTAAGCTGTGGTAAGTTGGCGGTCTTCATGCCCTTTTATTGGCTTGGTTGCCTTAGTTTCCCTTTAGTTCCCTTTAGTTCCAATCTGACCTTTATGAGATGATACAGTAGTTTTACAACACCACAGTCCTGACCCCCTATCGTCCTCTTGCTATCACTATCCCAATTTATAGTTTGACAATACCACGGCACTAACAGCTATCGCCTCCAACTATCACCTCAGTATTGATAGTTTTACAACATCACGGTCCTGGCCCCTTTCGTCCTCTTCCTATCACCATCTCAATTGCTAGTTTTGCAATACCACGGTCCTGACCCCGATCCTGCTCTTGCTATCATCATCCTAATTGATAGTTATACAACACCACGGTCCCAACCCCAATCACCTCCAACTATTACCATCCTTATTGATAGACTTGCAACGCCATCGTCCTAACCCCCCATCACCCTCTTGCTATTACCATCCCTATTGATAGTTTTACAATACTACAGCCCCAACATCCATCACCTCCAACGACCCCAATTGATAGTTTTGCAACAGCATAGTCCAGACCTCCTATTACCTCCTCTGCCCCAATCACTGTCTCTGGTGATAGTTTTTCAATACCATAGTCCCATCCCCCATTGCCTGTGCCATCACCTCCAGTGATCCCAAGCGGCCAGTCCGTCTGGCTTTGGGTATGGCCGGACTGACCCAGGCTTTTTCCAGGATGGCCGGGCTGGACTGTAGGAAAGTGGCTTTTCAAAACTAAAGCTGGGCCCGGCCTGGGTCACCTGCAGGCTTTGTATGTGGCTGATACATTGTGATTCCACATACGCTCAATATCCATGGATGGCCTGGGTATCTGTGGGTTATGCAGTCGAATTAAAAATAAGTGGTATGTGAAAAGCTTAGCCTGGGTATCTGCAGGTTTTACCTGGGCATCTGGTGGTTTAACCTAGGCATCTGGCAGCTTCGGCTTGGGTTGCCGAACCTCTCGGCCTGGAGGTCGCCTGGGCACCGTCAGGCTTTGGCGGCTGGAAATAATTTAAGCAGGACTGACCCAGGCTCTTCAGAGTCATGGCCGGACCATGGGTCGGACTGGCCGCTTGGGATCACTGATCACCTCCTTTATTCCTTACTTCTCCACCCTCTCTATTCAATCCTCCTTTCTTTCTCATACCAAATACCCGGTCACAATCTCCAATCCAAATGATGCCTGATGAACTTTCGAAGTTGCTGTTGGAAGATGAATATCTAGTTTTAGATATTCCTTGTCAAGACTTTTCCGAATTAGAGAAGGTTATTGGACGAAGGGCGTATGTATCCTAAGAAATATTACCTGACAGAAATTAACTAACTGCTCCTAGATATACCTACCGGCCTGCGATTCAGCAGCTAACAATAAAAATGCCCACACAAATGCATGGCACTATTGCAAGTTGGGCAATGGAGTTGATTATGGTAGGGACAAATGCAGGAGCATTTGGGCAGGGCGATCTAAGCTTAGTGGCGGAAGGAGAATTGTATGGGTTTACTGGTGAACATCAAGATATGTAGGTTCAGATCTCGTTTATAGTTATTTGTTCTGCAAACCTGGTGCTTATCCTTTGACAGAACTAAAACTCCTGATATGGCTATCATACCTGAATACTGCTTTTGGCCAACTGTAGTCTTTGAGTTTGGCTACACTGAGCCATATGACGATTTGAAAGCAGATGTCAAACTATTGCTCGAGGGTAGTGCTGGAGGTATTATCAAAGTAATACTAATTAAGCTCAAGCCAATTCAGCAGGGCGAAACAAACATCTAAAAGGGGTTTGTTGAAGTATGGCACTTGGTTGATGGCTATGCAAAGAAGGATGATGGAAGGAAGGTGACTATTTTGACCATCTCGAGTGAGAGTTAGTGTTTTCTAATACAGTGATATAGAACTTGTTTCCCCCACCAAGAAGCCATGGGATGCAGAAAATAGAACTGACCCTGGGAGATATTCTTGGCGACGAGTTTGGTAACTTGGCAGCAGACAGCTAGGGTGAAGATGCTACCCTTCTGCTGTAATTGGACTCGCTCTGGGAGTTCATCAATAAGGCTACCCAGCGTCATCTGATCCAGTGGGGTGTGTTACAACAGGGCTGATGGATAAGATGATAGAAGAAACAAGTAAGGGATGTTTCTTATTTTTGTATATTTTTAAAAAATTAAAGACAACCACAAAGTTTTAACAAACATCTAGCAATCAACTACTTCTCTACTTGCTCAGCCTAGATCATTTGTCTATCTGAAAAGCACTTCCATGCAAACAAGAGTGTTCACAATGGGGCAGTCTGTACATCCTGAGTCCGGAGAGTGACAGATGACCTTTTGTCTTCTGGTCTCGTCCTCCTGGCAATTTGGCCAACAATTCAGACCAGAGGACATCAGGCCGAGTTGTCCCCCACTATACTAGTAGCTAGTTTAATGTCTCAGTTTTTTCTTTTTCTTTTTATGTTATCACGTGTGCCAGTATGCTGTTATTATTATTTTGTTTAGACCCTTTTGTATACCTGCGTATAATATATATTGTTATTCACCATTCTTTGAGCGCTCTTCACTAGAAAAGATATAGTACCATCATAATATCACAGCAGTTATTTGGAGATCATTTTACATGTTGCAGCAAATGACATACGACATACAAGACAAGACAACTGAAAAGACAAAACCAATGAACTTGGATAGCAGATGGATGTTAATAGTAAACAGACAAATAAATAGTTCACAGAGCAAGGGGCAGTAGAGAGACAAACCAACAGAAAGCAAAAGATACAATTAGTGAACTCAAGCAACCAGTCTGGCCCACTTTGGGTTCGGCCAGGCTGACCAGGCTTTTTCAGGGATGGCTGGACCTGACTGTGGGAAAGCGCCTTTTCACAACCAAAGCCTGGCCTGGCCTGGGTCACCTGCAGACTGAGGTTTCAAGTGATAGCTTGTGTTTCATTGTGAAGAAAGAGTTTATTATTCAAGGGAAGTAATTGCTCATAACATACTATTTCTGTAACCCTTCAAGCATTGCCACTACATGATTTAATTCCTCTGTATCTACCAAGGCTGCTTCCCCTGATTACTTTAAACATTCGATCAACTCAATAGCATTGTCACTAAGACAGTTCCACTGATCAGTAATTAGAATGAGAGCTATTGGTGGGAGAAGTTGCTGATACACATTGAGAAAGTAGTGGGACAAAAGATATCTCTAGATATATACTCACCCAAGGTGGTTAGAGAGTTGTGTGAAGAATTATCTATATGGTCTTATGGTTGGACAGTATATGTGTTAAGTAGATGTGGGTATCTTGGTGGTTGATGGGTAGATGACCTTGAATTGTCTTAAGCAAAATCCATAGTACTTTGAGTAGGTTGTTTTTATTCCCCTTCCCAGAGTAATTAAAAGCAAAGGGACGGCAGGACAATCACAGATATCTTCAGGTTACCTGAGCATCTGGCGGCTTTGACTTGAGTTGCTTCAAGATTTGACCTGGCAGTTGCCTGGGCACCACCGGGCTTTGGCAGCTGCTGATAATTTTGACCGGAATACAGGCCTTTCAAATCTATGGCCAGACTAGTCGCTTGGGATTACTGGATACAACTGTGAAGAAATGTAGGCTCCAGACCCTATATCTACCTTGCATGCTACACATACACAACATGCATGTTTCCAGACTACTGTATTTCCAATCACCTACACCCATTCTCTCTTCCTACATATTCCTTCTCCCGCTATCCTACTATAAAAAAAAATATAAAGTTCAAGGTCAATCATTGTTGTTCTCAGACTCAGCAGTAAATTGTGGTATCGAAAGATGCTTGGGGTTGGTCGGAGGTGGTGTCTTCTATTTCCAACAATTATCTACTTCACAACCTATTTATCTTCATTCTGGAGTAACTAGTTAGCAGTCTTTTCTGCTTTTTGATTTCATAACAGGCCATACCTCACTCATGTCTTTGATTTGAGTAAGAGAACCCTCCTCCGCCAAAGCTGATGGAAAATTGATCTTTCAGTCTGCATCTTGGCGTAGTCTGCTTGGCTGTGATGTTGACAGAGAGAGGGGGTTTATGAGTCTGATAGTGGTCTCTGAAGAGACTTTGCTTGTTTTGACGATGCAGGAGGAGGAGGGGTATGGGTACTCTGGGAGGTGTTTGGAAGGAAGTGGGGAGGAGGTCAGAGTAACACAGGCGGAAAGGTGATTTAGATCAGTGTTGGCAGTGACCAGGACTGATGTATTGACTGGTCCTGACTATGATTATGGTTAGTGACCAGTAGTCAGCAGAAAGGGGTAATGGGGGGTGACGGGTGGTCAGGATTTTCTTGGCAAACCCACAATCAGAGGACTGCTTTTTGTAACCAATGTTAGCTATAATAAACTTGATGAAGAGTGAAAGTATTTTTAAACATACAGAATTCAATTATCAATATTGCATCACAACAAAATGCCAAGTGGAGAGAAGGGAAAAGAATGGCAGTTTTATCTAAAGGCTTCCAAGAAAACAAATTCATGAAACTATAGAGTTTGGTGCCATGCATGCCTCCAGTACCAACAGTCATCAATAATCGATGCTGATCCTGCATATGAGGTGAGGTAAATACTTACAGCAGAGGAAGAGTCCGCATTGATTGGTATAGGTATATTATTAATTGAACCTTCTGCCAATCATGTTTAATATACTTGGGCAGCCAAGTTGAAGTCAGACACCTAAAGCAGTTCTCATAAGAGGTGCTCTACTTCAATTTGGCTACACAATTTATATAGTAAGCAGGAACCTAGTATGATATTATATTAAAAATATGACAATTAGCAAAAAAACAGGTAGAAATGCAAAAGATACCTGGGTGTTTCCTTTCCTAAAAGGAAATAATGCTTAATGATATTATTATATGATACAAACATATGATACCAGATATGAAAAAACTCACCAGACAAATTCATGGTGATTGCTCCATAGAACTAGGTCAATCAGTTGCACTTGAGGAGACTATAAGGTTAGTTGTATTTTTGTAATAATTAAATATTAATGCCAATATTAATACTATTTACTAGCCAATCACTACAACCAATACTGCCCGATATTTGATGCGATCATACTATACCAAGTATTCGACAAGGACAATTCAATATTAGAAGTGGACTTGATACCCTACTTTCAACAAACGAAAAAAACGAGTTTCAGCTACAAGTTACAAGAGTAACAGTATCAGCAAATCTTCCAGAATGTTAGATTGAGGATCCTAAGGTTAAGACAATATTCTTAATGTTATGATCCCAAGTACTACTACCTAGTCATCAGCCAATTGGGGGTAGTTTACTCTCTCAGCTTCAGCAAGATATAGATAGAAGGAATAAAGTAGAATATCATGGGCAGGAAGTTACCTTATCAGCTGATGAATGGAAAAATATGAAAAAAAGATGCCTTGGTTGAGTTTGTAATTAATGATCATGGTAAAGTTATTACTACATTGGAAGTCAACAATATGACAAGAAAACCAAAAATAGGACAGGTGCTGTTTGAATTGATTGATAATCAATTATAGAAACTACTTAAAAAAGAAGCTGGTATTATACAAGTTATTGCTGTATGTACAGATGATGGAGGAGATTGCCGATTAGCATGCTGTCTTTTACAACAAAAATATCTATGGTTAATTACAACTGTCTGTTTTGCACATCAGGTATGTAAATCATTTATTATTAAATTATCTATACCTGTAAGAAGACTATACTATAATATACTGATAAAGGTACAATATATATAGTGTAACTTAGTACTGTGCAATATAATCAAATGGAGTCCAACATTAAAAGTTGTTATTATTAAAGCTACAACAATAATCCATTGGGTTAATAACTATTCAATTACTCATACCCTACTTCATCACTCCCAAAAAGAAAGTCCAGTCAGTAAGCAACCTTCAAAGCTACTTACCAGAGTAGTCACATGATGGACTAGTACTTACCATTCATGTGCATGACTTGAAAATCTTGGACTATATTTAAAATCACTTACTTTTGGGCCTATGAAAGAAAGGTTTATAGCAGCTGCAGGTAATACGAGGTCTGAGAGGGAAAAGGGTAATGAGATTATTACTTTAATATGTAATAATAGCTTTTGGATGGCCTTGAAAGAGAATAACCAATATTTATGACCCTTGCTTATTGCAAACATGATACTTCAGCATGATTCATTATATCTGGATCATGTATATCTAATGTTTGGTTATCTTTACAACCATTTCAATACTTTAAAGGAGGATAGATCAATAATGGCTACTGTATGTTACTCTCAGGCTCTTCAAGTTTTTTTCTTTCTTTTTGGCTTTTATTTTCATAACTAATATAATGTATAATATACAATTAAGAGGTTCACAAGAGTGACCTTATATCTTTAGACAAGTGATAGAATGTACTAGATCAGAGTTTATTTATTCTCTCTGTTTTATTAAATCTCTTTTTAATGGTCTCAAACAAGAGTACCTTATTATCACCATTCAACCCCCAAGAAGTGAAACTCTGATGAATATTTCTAGTAAAGAATGTCAGTAATTTATTTACAACACTTTTCAAATGCTAACTAGATCCTGACCAATTGATTGCTAGCTTTTTGGATTACTTCTCTTGCAAGGGAGATTTTAATGCAGATTTCTAGGCAATTGTTAGGTCTCTACAAGAGATTTCAAAGAAGGATGAAAAAGAAGCTAATCCTACCTATATTAGAGGTTGGTTCCTGATACCTCTAATGACCTGAAGTTACTAGCACTTCGTTTGTATTCTGTATATCCTAATTTTGCTAGTTGTGAGAGAGTTTTCTCATCCTTGGGTATCATTCATTCAAAACTTAAAAATACTGTATCTTTTGAAAAGGTCACTGCAATAGCTAAAGTCAAGGCTTTACTCTGCGAAGAACAAAAAAATGTCACCTTATGGCAGAAGAAATGGAGGCTAGATGAAACTCATTCAACATAATCTACTCATATACAACAAAGAGATCTCCAAGAATTGGACATCCTAGATGTTACATATTTTATCATGTTACCAGTGGAGTTTGAGGCTGAAGCCATTTCCTGGATAGTTGATTTGACTCCAGACTCTCCTATAGAGTCGAATGACACCCAACTGCTACCAACTGCTATCAGCCTAAAGCTTTCAGTTTCATTTGATCATTGTTCAAACTTTAACTCTGACACAACTGTCTTTGGTAGACTTCCCTTTGGCTTTGAGGATGAGGAATATTTCTTAGTGGAAATTGTGGATAGCTTACCTATCAGGGCTTCCATTGATGTTAAGGAGGAACAAATTATTGCATGAGCTGCTGATGCTACAGGCTACTTTGAACTGATTGCTCATGCTATTTCCAATGCTATATCTGGCCTCTAGGCTACATTCATGATTCAGGTAAGTTTTTTTCTTTTTTTTTTCTATATTTGTGGTGTGCCCCAGCTGCATTTATATGTATATCTTATTCACTGACTTTAATATTCATAGGTACTGTCACTGTATCGTTCCAGAATTGTAGGACAAAACAACTTCAAGTTTTAAGTTATCTTGTAAACTAACTGGCAAGTTTGTTAGGTTGGAGTCCATACTCATTGAGCTATTAGTAGTGGTATATGGTAGTTTGATATTTGAGTTTCTTTTTTCTTCTCTTTTAGTTCTTTACTATAATTTTCCTTCTTCTTTCTCTTACTTGCGAACTGTTGCTATTACATTTTCTTTTTTAAAATTCTTGTATTCAAGCTCTTAAGCTGCTCTCTCAAATGTTCCTCTCAAACCCTAACCTACACTCTACTGACCCCTGCTGTGATCAGTCCTGACCACTGGTCATGGCATTAGGGGGGTGACTAGTGATTACTAGATTTTGATGGTGACCACTGGTCACTGCCAACACTGGTTTACATTGTCTTCTGGAAAGGCTAATGCGGATTTGGGTTGAGGGGTTTGCGCTGGTGCAGGGTGTTTTATGATATCCTTACTCCGGGGCTATTATACAGCGTACATCTGTTCATTGCAGATAATATTGTCCAGCACAGTGCCGCCCTTACGTCGATTTGGTCTTATCTTATCTTTTGTTACCACTTTTTTTTTTTTTCTGCGGGGAAGCTATGATATATCGTTGTCATGCTGGTACTGCCATGCTGGTAGACTAAGTGTGGGCGAGTGGCCAGGTATGCATTAATTTATCTCAATTGTTTTGTGCCAGTCTATTTGACAGGTTGTGAAAGGAAGGAATGATTTATCTAGCTGACTTTTCTTTCTCTTTTTCTTTTTTTCCTTATATCGTTGATGGTGGGGTTTGTGCATTCCACATATTATGATATCATACAGGCGAGTGAGTAGGTTGGAAGAAGAGAAAGAGGGGGGTGAAAACACATTGTTTTCCCAAATACGGTACGGTACTGTACTGTAAACCTCTAGGCTAAGTACAAAGGCCGCCTGCACCGTGAGTCCGTTAATCCATCCATTCAGCTATAGGCTAACCCGGATCCCTTCATTTCTTTTGTAAAAACCTACGTGAAGTATAAATACTACTAGCTCTAAATGACTGGTATAGTTTATATGTATCATGCTAACCAACCGACCATACGGAAGTTGCAATACTTATAAACATAAAAGCTACTCTAACAAAGGCTACTGTAACGAAGGGCAAAAACATAATCAAAACAAAACAAAGGTAAATGAATTTCTCGTACTTTCCCAAAGAATGATTTCTCCCTCCTCCTTATCCCCCATATCCTGTATCCTATCTCCAAGTCCCTAAATCATACCCCTATCACCTAAGTCCTATCCCGATCACGAATGTTTTATCCTCCGAGATCTTCACAAATATTCCACAAGTGATTGCCGGTGATTTGCAACATAGCCGTGGTATATATGCAATGCGAAATGCAAGCCCAAAATGTCGCTCCAATGCTATCTTCCTTGTTAGATGCTGAATCTTGCCCGCTCTAGATGACATCAATATGTCAGGTACACACCTAAACCCGCAACCCTCCACTCCCTCCCGCAAGGGACATTACCATGCCCTTAAGCTCCATGAAACCCTGCTGAATCTCGCGATGATTCCCCTCAACACGTCTTCTTAATCGTCCCTCTGCTCTCGCAATTATCCTATATCCTCTCTCAAAACTTTGTTCGATCGTTCCATGACATCAAACTTTGTTTCCGGTCCGATAATGTCATCACCAATGATGCATATGTTATTTTCTTCCTCGCGTTGGCAAGTTACATCCATGTCCAGCATGCGACGCGATACAGCAACTTCGTCTCCAATACGATAGCGTTTTCTGAGAAGTCGAGTACGTGATTGGCCAAAGCGTGCATGGTGGACGCATCATCAGACCTATGTTTGCTTTTAGATAGGGGGGTCATGTGATTTTGGAAACAGCACAAACCCCCCCTCCCCATGAAGAGTTCCTTTTTTCATTTAATAGAGGGAGCATCTTTTCCTGTCCTCGTTTCCAGCACTACATGATCAGAAATTCCCTCTATGTGTCCCTCCATCCAGCCATCCAGCCATCCAGCCACTCATGTCTACATCCTCGGGTAACCTATTAACTGTAATCCGCTATGGTGCTGGAAACTTTATGGAGTAAGGTTGTGCGTGCCCACAACGCACTTGAAGGATTGCAGCGGCAGATTGAATCCAGCACTGCCCTCTCATGAATGTTTGTCGTCTGTCTTAGTTTGACTTTCGGAAGCGTTGTTGAGTTTGTGACCATGGTGAGTGTTTGTGTGGGCATTATCGACTATCACTGGAAGCCGGCGGCCACAACCCGTCTTCCATAATGCAAACTCCCCCAACTAGAGAAACGCAATGGATATGAGAGGTAAATCAATGGATAGCTGAGCTCCTAAAGTATCTAGATTGTATTTTTAATTTTTTTTACATTGGCGTAATGCGGGATCTACGGGACAAGGAGTGCAAATTGTCATAATATCTAGGGTGGGCAAAATTTCGTGGGTCCTCGCAATATGCAGGGTTAGGGTCCAATTTGTTCCACAAGGTCATGTGTCTAAAGGCATAACCTGCAGTCTACCAGACCGAACACTAAGCATCCCGGGAAGATGATGGTAGTGGCCTCCGGCCGCACAATCTGTCTTCCATCACACGAACCCGCGGCGGCACACCCTCCCCCCTAACCCCAACCCGAAGCCCAAGCAACTACAAAACCGCCACCACCACCACAGCTAAGGTTCTACCTGTTCGACGTCTGTCATATGCCATCACTCGAGGGAGCATTACACTTGTTGACTAGAAAAGAAGGAAGAATGAAAGGAGTGGAGGAGTAAATTAAAAGAATGACAAACCAAGAATTTTCTGCTTATGTAATACAAACAATAGCCCAAAGTTCTTAGGAAAGGAAAAGAACTTCAGTAGCTATTGGTCCAGGGTCTATTTTCTAACTCCCGTGCGTGGATGCTGTGTCGACCAAGCTGTCTCCCATCAGGGTAGGTATAGTTGTGAACATCTGGTAAACAGAATGATATATCTGTGAGGAATTGACTTGATGATGTATTGCCTATGTGGATGAACAGGGGAGGGATAAAAGTTGTGAACTAGGACCAACTGAAAGAGAAAGAAAGCGTTGTCTATTTTTGTGTTATTTTTGTGTTGTCTGCAGGTTGGTTGTTGTTGTCTAACTAAGAAAAGAGAAAAGTAGCTTATAAGCAGGAAATTCTGCATGCCAAGTTACATACACAAAGGAGTTATTAGTGGGCAAGGAAATGTCCTGATGACTGCTAAAACTACTGCATCAGATTGTCCTAGGCTACACTGGCATATCAACTTATAAGTTGCCTACAGCTTGGTACAATTCTGGAATCATAGCAAGCAAAATTGAGATTGTAAATAAGATCCTGAATCACATCTATAAGCTATCCCGTAGATTGTAGTGGGCTATACCAAGAAAGCTACTAATCAAATGAGGTTGTCGATAAAGTAAACTAGAAAGCTTTAGTTATCATGATATCTATACTATATTTTCAGTCAGATAGTATTGTAGATAAGAGGCTTAGCTGATGTACATCTAAGCAATATTGCCAGCAATCTGAACTGCAAGTTTGTTTGCATTCCACTCCTAACCACCAATCTGGAGCCTGCAATGTATGTCTAATCTACTAAAAAAGATAAATGATACTAACAAGAGAGATCAAGATCATATAGAGATACTGTTTACACTTGCAACAAATGACAGAGTAGCTTGTTCATTGTACTCTCCTGTTCATTCAGCAACCTCTGGTCTAAGTAACATAATTCTATTAGTTTTGAATTTTTTAGGCCTAGCAGTAAATGTAAAAACCTACTAAAAGTGGCCCATGTGGGTAATGAGGATACAGCATTTTTTATCCTGTATGAAAGTAGCTTGCTAGATATAAGATTTACTATATTGTACCTATTTAGCATGGCACTAATGCTGAACACTACTTCTCTTCAGATACACTAAAGGTGACCTACTCTTGAATATACTGTGGGATAAGAGTTTGTATACAACAATTGCTTTTGGTAAGTAGTGAGTAAGGTAGCTATTCAACTCTTTTAAGATACCTGCTTGGTCACAATGAGGATGAAACACTAGAAAATGATAGTCAGCAATTTCAATTTAGGCAGACTAGAAGTAGGTAGTAATTACTCTTGTAGTTATTTTATGAAGAATTGACAGATGATGATTAGATTAA
The DNA here is from genome assembly GCA_003788595.2 of Choiromyces venosus 120613-1. Classification (NCBI taxonomy): domain Eukaryota; kingdom Fungi; phylum Ascomycota; class Pezizomycetes; order Pezizales; family Tuberaceae; genus Choiromyces; species Choiromyces venosus. Next base: position 373,918 of record ML120437.1, read on the forward strand.
GGGTAAATGATTATTGGTTGTAGTGAGCATAAGGTTTATGACATGCTGTGTAGACTAGGAAAGAAAGAAAAACAAAAGGAGTGGAGGAGTAAATGAAAAGAGTGACATGCCAAGAACTTACTGCTTATGTAATACAAACCATAGTCCAAAGTTCTCAGAAAAGAAAAGCAACTTTAGTAGCTACCACTATATGAACTTATAAGTGGCCCATAGTCTGGAGGGCAATTCTAGAATCACTGCAATCAAAATTGTATTCTTAGACAAGATCCTTAATCTCATCAATAACTTATTAGCATTGGTAAAAGTTAATTGTATTTTTGAAGTAATGAGTCAGGTAGCTATCAATTTTTTGTTAGATATCTGCTTGCTTTAAGCAAGTTTGAAATACTAAAAAAAAAAAATCAGCAATAACAATTTAGACAGAGTAAAAGTAGTTAGTACTTCCTCTTGTAGTTATTGTAGGAAGAATTATAAGAAGAATTGATGAATGATAATTAGATTATGGGTAGATGATTATTGGTCATGGTGAGTGTGAGATTTATGATATATTGTGATAGCTATCAAAGAAAGAACAATAAAAGGAGTCAAGTGGTAAATTGAAATTATTATATACCAAGTATTTGCTACTTATGTAACAAGCCAACACTGAATATGAAATAGCTACAAAGTTATAACTTGATTATATCATCTCTGAAACAACAGAATATGACTTAGTTCTTTCTTCAAGGTCCTACTGGGACTGGGAAAACATTTCTCTACCACTGTCTTTATAGTAGTTTGCATGCATAGAGGAAGATTGTACTTTGCATCACTTCATCTGGAATTGCAGCTCAACTCCTCTTTGGTGGACTTACCTTGCATTTCTGCTTCAAGATTCCTTTGAATATCCATGAGGACATGATCTGTTCTATTAGCTACAACTCACACCTAGCTCAATTACAACAATCAACAAGCTTGATTATTTGGAATGAAGTTCCAATGCAGCACAAGTATGGTTTTGAGGTAATGAGCAAGGCTCTGAATGATATTGGCCATTCTGAAGCACAAGGGCAATTTCAGAATATTCCAATTGTTTTTGGTGGAGACTTTGCACAAACATTACCAGTGATATAACATCGTAATTATGGAGTAATTGTAAATGGTATGATTCAGTGTTCTTTCCTCTGGTCTGGCTTGCACTGGTAACAACTCTCTCTCACCAAGAACATGCAAGTTACCTCCAATACAGCTAATGAGGAGTTTGTTAATTTCTTAACTGCTATGTCCTATGATCAGACAATGCATGGAATCATTCAACTACTTGACTATATCAAAAAATTCATTCCTTGGAGGTATTTTGCAATCAGGTCTTTCTACTAACATTTCTAGACTATGGATACCTCAACTACAGTTCTTTTGATAATCAAGCAATACTCTCCTTTCACAATGATATGGTTATTAAGTTTAATAATCTCCTGATTACCAAGTTTCAAGGAACTATGCATACCTTTAATGCAATAAATTCTATAGCTATAGATAAGGCTTTCTCAGGAGCAGAACATATTCCAGTAGGGTTTCTATGGAGTTTAGACTGTACCTCACTGCCTCTTTCAAAATTATGTCTAAAGATTGGGGCTCTGATTATTTTCTGATGCAACTTTAATCTAAATCAATGTCTTTGAAATAGGATGATAGTTACACAACTTGGATAATTCTGTGTTCATGTAAAGATTTCTGGAGGACAAATTGATGGACAGTTTTGACTTCCATCATGCATTAAGCTAATGACCTTAGAAGGTAATCTTCCATTTATCCTTATTCAAAAACAGTTTCCTATTAGACTTTGCTTTACAATGACTGTAAACAAGTCTCAAGGTCAGTCACTCTCGACTATAGGAGTTGATCTCAGGATATCAGCATTTACACATAGACAATTATATATTGCACTATCTCATATTACTTCACTTCATGGCTTGACACTCCTGTTTAGTGAGAACCATCAACAAAATATAACTGATAATATTGTTTATCCTGAGATTCTATTACCACTAGTAATAGTTTGATTTCTTGTAATTAATTTCAATATTGTATGAGGAAATTACTCTGATATTATATAATAAACATCATACTCAGACTCTCTTTAGAAAAGTACTTCCAAATTAAATAATAATATTAGAACATAAAATATACCTCAATAATAGTCTCTCTCAGGTTTTCTGACCAGCTGTCTTGAGAGGGGTAATGCTATCTATATATATTTCAATGTCATGACAAGTTATATATGTTATCCTATATCAAATTGTCATGTAACCTAAACAGAAATAGATAAATATGTTCCAGTATAATGTGGTATATAACCAACTATTGAAATTTCTACTTAAGCTACTTAGTTCTGTGAGTTTTTGGAAAACAGCTCACAAAATTCAGCTTCATTATTATATAGTGATAAACTCAAAGAGTATGATATTAAATTATTAGCCTTAACTGACACTCTAAGTCTGTGTTATAACTGTTGCTGTCTTCATAAACATAATTCTTATATAAGATATCTATAATAAGTGTATTACTTGAAGTCAACCTTTTCAGACATCAAAAGGTTGCTCACAAAATTTTATTAAATCATGGTTTAGAGAAGAACTAAATAGTGATAGGATCCTATTTCTGACTTTTTCTGACTGTACAAGCCTGTGCTATTACTCTTTTAATTTTTGTAATACTCATTGTCAGCCTAGAAGTAATATTTGACATTATGATCAGGAATACGGTCCTCCAGGTCTAGAGGGGACTCTTGCTTGTGATCATAGTACTAGGCTAAGTATGGATCAGGTTACATAAATGCCAACATATACAAGAAACTTCTGGTATAGGTTGGGAGATAAGTTGATCAGAAAACTTCTTGAATAAACAGTATATGGTGTAATTCCTCTATAGGCCAAGTCATATCAATGCACTAGAATTCCAATTAGTAGAAATTCTACTCTGTTGGTCAAACCTTGTATGGGCAAACAAAAACAAAGCTTTGTTACCTTCCAATTCACTTTGTTAAATTTTTTTTCTCTGAAAATTTGGTTTCTTGCATTGCAAGTTCAAGTGATTATTCAACAACTAGCTGGATGGAATAACAAATTGTGATGTGACATCTAAGAGTTGGTTAATAAACTATTGAACAAATTACATTTTTTTTTTTTGAAACTCGAATTAAGAAATGCTCATAGTGAAGGCCTCTTCATGCTTCTTGTGGTAAGGTATGCCAATGAACATCTGGTTTATTGAGGTCTCTAGCTATGAAAGCAGATGTTAATAGAGGAGTAGGCCAAGGGAAAACAGAGACCTAGTGATATAAATCTTAGTACAGTCTTACCACCCCTTGTTGGGCAATTTCAGATCATCTCTCACAAATGTTACAGAATTACCGGCACAGTGCAACCTCAGGGAAAGTTGCCACATAGAAGCGGTGTTACGGCTGTAAATAGATCGAAATCAGGAGATGTTCAAAGTCCTTTCACTCCTCATGAGATTGCACCCTCGCGGGCTATTTTTCCTCCAAAGGCAACTTTCTCAGAGTGATCAGGGATTTATTAGTCAGGAATCTTGCAATTGGTGCAATATCGTCAGGTGTGTGAGGGCGTGAATAATCACTTGTTCAAAGAGTTAAACCGAGTGCAATGTGATGGAAATTCCACTATTTGCCGCCGTTCCAAGAGGTTTTCTAATCACCTTATCGCCCAACACATGCCGCGGCATTTGTGACATGGAAATAGTAGAATATAGGGGGCGAAGCGACAAGGCCGATCGCACTCCCGTCCACCTGGGGCAATAATATTTCACAGATGTTGATAGGCACTGTTAAGCGGTAGAGATGTCAAATGATTGCCCATGATAGCAGGGTTGATGGACGTAAAGTATACGGGTACACGAATTACAAGAAAAGAATTATGAAGGGCTACAATAGATATAGGGGAGATATCGGACAAGGATAGAAGGTTAGGTGAGTGTGAAAGAAAAATCACGGGCATGAGGAGTGATGTGGATGTTGGCGGGATTGGAGCCCACCAGAAATCTTGGTTGTAGATTTAAGGTTTTGGTCTATGTTCGAGTGGTGAAGCGAATTCAGATTAGGTTATCGGTGATTTCTGATAACTGCAGTCGTCCACTGTTAACTTAATTTAGACTTGATAAAAGTCACAATTGACACAACGTTGCCAAGGAGGACAGATTATCCGATTCCGAACTTGGATGGTTCGCAACATTTTGCCTGATATTTCGGGTGGCATCCGATCGCTGGCCCAATTAGAAAGAGTTTGGTCGCAGCTCGTTACCATGGGTGGAGGGCCAAACAATCTAATGAAGTTGTTCAGTATGATGCATGATCGGGATGGAAGGTCGGGTTTTCGGGGCGATAGTTTCACCAAACATTGGAGCCTTGCATGGGACATTGATCTAGATTATAGAAATGCGGGAGCGTGAAGTGCGACTGTAGAGACAGTCAAGGTATGCTACGAAATATAAATGCTGTAGTGAGAAGTTGGAGGGGTACCCAGGAGGCTCCGGCGATGAGATTCAGCCCCTGGGAGAGGTGAGTTTGATGGGTAAGAACTACAAGTTTTCGCAAGGTCAACGTGGTGGAGTAAGGAGTCGCCTTCTCGAATACCAGTACTAGAGTGCATATCTCGGCTTTTGTATCGGCTTATCAGCCGCAATAGCATTTGCACCACGATAAGCAGCATTACCGGTGTGGGGTGGTCTTTGGTTTGGGGGCCCCGCCGCCGTATCTGATCGGGTATTTAGCCCTGGAAAATTTTATGCTTAGGTAGATAGCTTGGCACTTGGTTTTTCGTCTTGTACAGTAGGCCACTTCCTTTTTCCTCCCAGCATAGACAAGACAACCTACAGACAACCACGCAATAAACAACGTTTCCTCCCTATCTCAATTGGGTTTAGTTCCACCTCTTTTGCTTCTTCGTCAACAGTCTGGTTACACAGTATATCAGCGGGTCCATTTTTTATCAACGTATAATCCAGTTTATCATTTATCAGAGGGTCACAATCGCAATTGGACACTGGGAATACGGCTCGGTCAGCACACCATCCAACTAACGGACAGGAAGGTCAACCGTCCACACCGGTATTACACTCAGTTATGTTCACCATTTTTGGCGCCACCTTGGCACAACATAATGCGTCTAGTACAAAAGGCTCAATTGCCATTGGAAATCCTCCAAATGCACACACATAGACAACCTACAGACAACCACGCAATAAACAACGTTTCCTCCCTATCTCAATTCGCTTTAGTTCCACCTCTTATGCGCAGTCGTGCAGGACAGTTACTGGTAACACAGCTATAGTAAGGCTGGGTCCATTTTTCAACATGAAGTATAATCCAGGTGCCCTATTGAGAGAAATGGGGAAAAGGTCTTTATCAACGGTAGGGTTGGACAGGAGTGCTCGGTTACCTTGCTGTACCAAATTTTGCGTTTCCAGAAATTCTGGCTACAAGGTTGATGGAAAATGCACAAATATTATCGGTAGTAAGAGACTTCATTGCAGTCTGAGGGTTGTTGCTCTTGTATCACTTATGCAATGATACTGTACACTGGGACATCCGCACAAATGCTTGCCGCCCATATCCCGACTGCAGCACAGCCAATTACATTGCTCGGACTTGCATTGAACAGAACATGAGGGGAAATACCCTACTTTTATACAATTCTTGGGGCTTTTTTTCAGCCGGACGGCCAAGGTTGCTGATTTCTGGCTTCTAAATTCTAACTTTCGTTCCTACACCCTTTGACTCGCACACATGACACCAATACCTTGATCCCCATTCTCCTCGACCACTGCCAGCCAGTGATTCTACCCAACATCTGCCACGGAATACGATACCTATTCAGCGCAATATCCATAGGCGGGTCTCGGTAGTCCCGGGCGTCCCGGGCGGGGTGGGTAAGGACGGCAGGGCATGGCGTCCGTCTTTCGTAAAGACGGCCGTCCTGCGGGTTGACGCCCGGGCCCTGCAGTCTTATGGCAAATGGCATCTTCCGGCCGTCATCTGCAGGCTTCGGGCGTCATCTGTAGGGCCCTATAGGTATTTCATAAACTACAGAATAATGGATGGTCATCCCACAGTGTAAGTGGTCATCTTGTAGCAGGGACGCATTTAATACAATATTTTCATACAGACTTACTGTACCCAAAATAGATCATGCATGTGAGACACCTATAGGGCCCGGCCGTCCGTCCCGGGCGAAGGTTAGGACGGACTACAGGACGGGCGTCCGTCCAGGGCAGAGTCCTAGAAACCGGCGTCCGCACACATGGCACAATACCTTGATGGACTGGCGCTTGGAACACTGCCAGCTGTGATTCTACCCTACATCTGCCACGGAATACGATACCTATTCATCTCAATATCCATAGTTGGGTCTCATTTCATCATATCTCGTGTTGTTGACTTATTTCAGGACTTGCAAACCCATCGGATTCAACGATTACGATAAGCGATTAGCGATAAGCAAGCCACCATTATCGAACAAGCTAGCTACCTCTGGTTATTATCACACCCAATCTTAAAAACAGATTTATAGAAAGTCGAATATAACCTTATCTGTGATGGATCAGTGGGTATCCCTATGAATCTATCTTCCCATACTTCAAACCGATGAACATCCATCTAATAATCTTGTCAGAACTACCGAAATCCAATCCAATATGCAGGGAAGCTTCAGCGGGAATAGGGGGGATAATAGCGTCTTCGGTAATGGTAATGTTACTGGGGGACTCAGGCATACCACCATATCACAAATTTGGGAGTCATAAACCAAGGGGGACCTTTGAGAGATAGAGACGGCGGTATCATCACTTTTCTTCGCAGGTTTCTAGAGAGAGCTAACATGCTATCAGAACCGAAAGAGACATCTAGGCCCTATTGGATAGTTCCTTACAGCAGGAATAAAGTGATTACGGGCCGTAACGGTATCATTGAGTCAGTAAAGGGGTATTGCAAAAGTAAGGATCATAATCGGGTCGCGCTCCAGGGATTAGGGGGCTCTGGGTATGTGTTTAATTAATACTTAGCCGTTAAGAGGATGTACTAACCTAGCTTAGAAAAACTCAGATTGCCCTCGAATACCTTTATCAGTGTGCGTGGGAGAGCGGTTGTGATGTTTTCTGGACGCGCGGAAGCGGGATGATGAAGTTCAGCCAGGACTTTTGGACTATTGCACAACGTGTTCATATACCTCAGTCCGGCACCCAGAAAGACGAAGAGCAATTCCTGTTGAGTATAAAGGCATGGTTTGAGGGACCAGATAGCGGCGACTGGATCCTAGTTATCGACAATGCCGACAACGACCACGACTTTCTAAGCAACAACAGTCCTATCGTGAAGCTTGTACCTCAGGGTGACAAGGGGACAGTGATATTTACGACTCAATCTCTAAAGGTTGCGCATCGGCAGGAGTGTGCTGTTATCGAGGTCGAGGAAATGGCAGGGGAAGAAGCACGGGAGTTGTTTTCCAAACGCTTTCGCAACTGGGATAGTTTGGAGGATGAGGAACGAATAGTGGTCCCGATGATCCTGGATTCACTAGATCACCTACCACTTGCTGTGGTGGCTGCGGCAGCCTTTATGACCGAGACCATGACACGTCCTTCAGAATACTGGTCCATTTTCCAGGAAAATGATCAAGCAAGGACAACGCTACTTTCGAAGGAGTTTTCCGACATCCGACTAGAGACCGATATGACCAAAGGAATTCTGGGCACATACTTTATCACGTTTGAGCGAATAACAAAACAGATGCCCACAGCGGCACGTCTTCTCCGGCTGGTTGCCTTCTTCGATCGTCAAAACATACCGGAGGAGTTACTGAGTCAATGTGGCTTGGAAGGGATAGATGACTCCATTGAATTTCGTGAGGCTATTGGAAAGTTATTGGGGTTCTCGTTGATTACGGACATCAAGCGTGATGGCAGGAGGTTTTACGAGCTTCATCGTTTGGTCCAACTTTCTATTCGTGCATACTTATTACCGGCAGAGCTGGATCACTGGAATGTCACCGCACTGAGAATGGTTTCACGATTGTTCCCCCGAGATGAAATTGAGTGGCGATATGGTGGTATTGCCGCAGCATACGCTCCGCATGCACTTGCGGTGGTAGCTCAAGAGTCAACCGATTCAATTGCTGAAGACCTTATGTTTTTCATGGGCAGGTACTTTTTCTATATTGGTTTTTATGGTCAGGCGGAGATGATGGCACGGCGTGCACTGGAGGGGTACGAGAAGGTTCTTGGGCCAGAGCACCCCAACACCCTTTCAAGTTTCAATAACGTGGCTTTATTGCTGCGAGCCCTGGGGAGACATGGAGAATCAGAGATGATGTCCCGGCGTGCACTGGAGGGGCGTGAGAAGGTTCTTGGGCCAGACCACCCCGACACCCTTACAAGTGTCAATAACCTGGCTTTATTGCTACAAGGGCTAGGGAGACATGGCGAATCAGAGACGATGTTTCGGCGTGCTCTGGAGGGGCGTGAGAAGGTTCTTAGGCCAGACCACCCAAACACCCTTACAAGTGCCGGTAACCTGGATTTTGTGCTACAAGACTTAGGGAGGTATGCGAATTAAAGACGGTATTACAGCATGCTCTGGAGGGCCACGGGAAGGTTCTTGGACCAGACCACCCAAACACCCCAACTAGTGTCTGCAATCTGGCTGGGCTTCTGGAGGATTAAAGAAAGTAAGATGAATCAGAGAAGATTTGGCCACATGTACTGGAAGCCGGAGAGACAACACTTGGCCCTGAACAGATTGAAGTCTGAACCCCTCGAGCATTTGGCTGGTCTATATGAGTAACACAGGAAATATCCTCAAGCCGTATAAGCTTATGAGTGGGCCGCCGTGGGATTCTCCAATACCCTGAGCGAACCACACTCCATCACCTTGGATCGTATCAGGATGTTGAGGGAGCAGCGAGAGACAAAATCAGCTGCTGAGAGGACTAGTGCTATTGATGAGGAAGTGGTTGCTAGTGATTTCAATAGCCGGCACTCACTTCATGATCACTTGAGGAAGCTTAGGTAGCGTCGTAGGCGAGGAGGCCTTGGTGGTAGGAAAACGGGGAAATGGTTGTAGAATGCAGGAAGAGGGATTAAGCCACGGGCGATTTTAATTTGTCGAAACTACAATGGAATGTAGTGAAGTAAAGGTTGGGGAAGACTTGGGAACGGTTACAATGTTTATTGAAGTTTGGGACAGTCTATAGAAGTTTGGTAAAATCTGAGCCTGTTTGGTTATGCTAGGGTGTTGTTTGTAATTGCTATCGCTAGCTATTGATTGAATCATGTATATAAGCGGAGCCACATCTTGCGCTCATTGTCATTTGTGAACTTAATTAATAAAATTAGAATAAGGAGGGAACTGAGTAATTGCAGAATGAAACATATATCGTCGCAAATGTCCATCAAATCGTGGCATGCAACGTCCCAGGTCCAGGAATTGCATAACCTTTTATACACATAAGCACGATCCCCTCCATCACCCCCGTACCCCATACCAGCTACTGTTATATAGGATATCTGCCATCGCCAAACCAAACCAGAAATTTCTTCACAAGCCGGTTACCAACCCAAACCAATTCACCTGTAACAAAGATCTCAAGTACCTCGTACACGAAGAATCCCCATGTACGTATATCATCGCTAAACCATCCAATCTTTCTAGGTATTCAACTGACATATCCTTCATTTCCGCAATCTCCACAACCTCCACAGTATCACCGATCTTTTAGTTGTAACTCACATTCTGATATCCGGGTACCGTACTTCATGTTGTTATGAGTAGTATTCTGGGAATGCTGTGTATATTTATAATGGGAATAACAATTAATTGATGTGGCCACATCTCTAAAAACAAGTGCGAAAAGTCACCTAATTATGCACATTCCCAAAGACGGAAAACCATCCTTCCGCAAACTTCCGACAAACTTCTTATAACAACTATTCCGCCATACGCTCACCCGCAATCGCTTCTCCGTCCAAGTACTCCCATACCTCTATTCCGTAATACCTATACCTCAAGCCTATTTCCCATTACCTAAATACTATCACCATCTCCTATGGCTGGCTCCTATCACCGTTGCATATTTCCGTCGCCGAAGTCACTCCATTTTGATTACATTGTCCCAAGTGAGATCCATCAATTCACGAGTGATCGTCGGTGACCTTGGATTTTGACATTTCACAAAAGTGAAACCAGGCTATCATGGTAAATCGTTCGGTTTGCGATATTCTGAATGTTAACGAACATGACAATCCCGCCATGCCGGGCCGAAGTCTTGCCCATACTATTGCACAAGATCACATTTCTTGCTCCCCACTGCTTCAGTCGATAGAGTTGTCATCTCCGTTGACACAACTTTGGACTTTGCTCCCGATCGGAAACGCTCCCTCACGCTGTGTTATAGAGGAGCAAGGCTTGTTGGACTATTGTTGGAGTATTGTACTCCATGAGGTCCGGATGCAGGTCAAAAATGGTCTGGTGTGGTGTCTGCATGGGAATTGGAAAATTTGGAAATGTGCATTTATCACACGCTTCACACTAAACCAGGAAATAGGCGGGGTAACAAAGCCCAGCATGAGGTGTCAAATCCGGGATATGAAGACATTTCGGGAAAATACAGGCATAGTGCGAGGATACGGCGGGAATGGCCACGGGCCATGATGTTGGCAGTGTGCAAGTGCAGGAATCAGAGCTATGGCGTCACATATCATCAAGTCTCAAAATAGGTTATCGGGTTCATGTTCTACCCAATTAATATTTGGGTTGGGTTGGATTGTGTTGGGTCACAAATTTTGACATTTGGGTCGGGTGGGTTTGTGCATTGCAAATCACAGGCAATCACTCGTTTACCTTGACCGACTTGTGTCGGAGGTCACGAGTGAAGTGAGGGAACGAAGATAGAATAAGGTGAAATCAGTGTATGTATGTTGGCTATGATATCTAGAAACATGTGTCTGAGACCTTCCTACTTATACCCATAAGGGGTATCCATATACGGTGATATGATACTTGACCTTTACCTGTGTACCGGGTCGCACGGCAGGTGTACATTTCATCACATTGAAGTAACACTTCCAACAACTTGCCTTTATCGGGAATTGGATAAAATGCACAGAGACATAGGGCATAGGATAGGGGAGTTGAGGTGATGGGGGATAAGATTTAAGTTATTCTGACAATAGGATTTAAGATTTTTGGGAAATTGTGTTTGTCAATATTTGGGCATGTCACGGAACACTGCGGATTGTTTTGGAAAATTATGGGAAGTCTGCATGAGTTTCCGGCATGTTATTTCTTTATTTTGTACTGTTCATTGGTTAGCTAGAATTATGTCTCTTAGTATGTAGATTCCCCACACTTGTTTTTGAAGAATGAGCCCTTCAATAAACTTTATTTTCTACAAGGAGTCTTTCTTATCCATATTCACTGCATATAATTTTATTGTGAGGTTATTAGACTGCCTGGGTAACACAACTAACCCCTAAAGAATACTTGACGTGGTGAGTTTGTAACTTGATGTTTGCTACTTATGCTGGACTTCCACCTCCTTTAGTTATGACAGTATTATCGAGATACCTCAATCTATTTTATAAAGTTACTGCATTCACTCATTCCCATTTCCACTAACTAACTACCAGGTCGAAAAATTGAGCTAAACAGCATTGTTTTGTATTTAAATATTGAGGCACAAAATTTCATCACTTCACTTGAATTTGACCTGCTCTACACTAAGGAAATCATGCCATTAGAATACTCTACCTTTATCACTGTGTCTGATCAGCCTATTCTTATTTATTCAGCTAATAATTACATTAGAAGGTGATGACCATCACTACAATTACTACTCCTATAATTGAGCTGTTGCACCTGCATTTCAACAATATGCCAACGAACTTCTGCTTTATTGAGGTCTCTGGCCATGAAAGCCGATGTTAATACAGGAGTAGGCCAAGGGAAACACTAAACCGGAGGCTAAGTGATAACAACCTTGATACAGTCTTATCACCCCTTGTTGGCAGTTTCAGGTCGTTTATCACAAATCTTGCAGAATTACCAGCGCAGTGCAACCTCAGGAAAAGTTGCCACATAGAAGCGCTGTTACGGCTGTAAACAGACCGAAATCAAGAGATGTTCAAAGTCCTTTCACTCCTCATGAGATTGCACCCTCGCGAGCTATTTTTCCTCCTTCACAGAGTGATCAGGGATTTATTAGTCAGGAATCTTGTGATGGGTGCAATATCGTCAGGTGTGTGAGGGCGTGAATAGTCACTTGTTCAAGGAGTTAAACCGAGTGCAATGTGATGGAAATTCCACTATTTGCCGCCATTCTAAGAAGTTTTCTAATGCCTTATTGCCCAACGCATACCGTGGCGTTTGCAGCATGGAAACAGTAGAATGTAGAAGGCGAAGCGCCAAGGCCGATCGCAATCCGGTCCAGTTTTCCCAACCGTCCCGGGCGCCCTACAGGGCCCTGTATTTTCTATCGCCGTCCATCACTACTAGCTAGCATCTTGAATAAGACTAACTGACTACTTGTTGAATTCTTATTGCTTCTCGCTGCTGAAGTTGTTTTGTTTGCCTTTATGTGTCTTGAATATTTCTGTAGATCTGATTACTATTTTCGTGCACGGTTTCTTTTTGAGAAGGTAAGGAAAGAGCGGTCCTCTGTTCCGTTGCAGAGTGTTATGGAGGTGTTTTGTGTAAGCTTAGTTACCACTTCTATATAGACAAACCGGTTGCAAGGTCCACAAATTGGTTACAAAGCACACGACACAGTTGCTACGTTAATACCACTACAAACTGATTGCAAAGCGGGCTAACTGATCGCAAGGCTAGCAGGACGCTATATGCCACTCGTCGATTCGGTTAAAGGTTGTATCTCCTAGTAATAGCCGTAAACTACTAACGCATCAAGCTGCTCAAAATAAAACAGAAAGTAGTCATTGTCGGCAAGGCTGTTTCGGTAGATTTTATAGTGCGTTAAGTTTTCGTGCAAGATCATGTAGTCTTAGTGATCTGGTAACACATTGTAAAGGATGATTACCCTTATTACCAGGACATATGGGGGCAGGCGCTCGCTCAGCTTGGAAAACACTTTTAGCTAGGGCAGCAACACCGCATGCATCTTAGGTCTACGGTTACAACACGTTGAAAGGGTAACCCGGAAAGAAGGAGGTACTGAAGTTTTCAACACTGAGGAAAAGATATAGGCACAACATACGTTATAACCAGAGTTTTCGAAGGGTTAGACTAGGGGTCTCTTTAGGGAATTGATGGTCCAATTATTATACTGGCTTCGTAGAATGAGCGCTACAAAGGGCTAACTTCCCTTATAAAGAAAGTCGTTCGTATAGGGGATCGAGTCGTTCACGACGTAGCAATAACCATCGTAATAGGCAACATTATATGGGTTGAGACCGTCGATATAGCATAAATAGTTCTTGGTCTTCTTCACAAAGTCGTTATAACACTGGTGATACACCTGGTATTTTCGTGACTTTTGGTTCTCATCGGCTGGCGTCACGAGGAGGAAGAGAATGGGTTACGGGTTGTTATGGTTCTATACTGGCCACTAATCCACTCGAGGTATTCAGTTTCGAGTCTACCTATGCTTTACCATCTCTAAATTTTATTAGGAAATGACGTCATGATCTGAGTGCTATCTCATCATGCTAGGTTAAGCAGTAGCACCATGAACTAAAACCGTTACTTAAAGCGTCTGGTAGACCAGCACTTTGGATTCATCTATTTTGATAATCATTCACATAGCTAGTTGTTGAAGCTTTTAAGACGTTGATTGCTAAGACTCCTCTAATGTATGTGTTGATTCATTTATACGATTATCCCATGCTTTACAACCTAGGAGCTATTGTATTTTACGGCATAAACACTGTATATAAGTAGCGTATTCGTAAACAAATTTATATAGTCTTAATTTGACTTCCGGACCACTATAGCAGGCAGGTTTTCGTCGTTGTTAAGAACTGAGTGATCGTCGCGATGACTAGAGGACTGGTGGAAGGCCCATAAGGAACCAATATGGTACACTTTAGCGCTCTACAACCAAGTACAAAAAACAACTACTCAGCCATATATCTCCTCGTGCCACAGCCCCCGGATCACTTAGATAATCTCACCCTGAACTTATGTTCGGACAACTGATATACCTTCATCTTATTTGTCATTATACACCCTACTATACACCCCTTGAATGTTGCTCGTGTGGCGGTCGCGGTGAAAGGAAAAAGTTTTTGGAGACAAGGCAATGAACCTTTGGTCGTCACAGGAAAAGAGCGAAAGGCGAAACCTTCTTTACTTCGTCCTTGTAGTTCTACATAAGGCCTTTATAGTGAACATTGGCATCGCCTTACTGGGGGACAGTTCAGTGAGCGTAAACTTAATCTTAGTTCCCATCGCCAATCTTCGGGCCTGCCTCGTCTTGACTCACATAGCGATACCCGTCTCAGTAGTAAGAGGTTTAGTTATAGTTCGACTTTCAACAAGGTCTTTATACCTCCATTGTGAACACTATATCTTAGTAGTCCTGGTTCCCTAGGAACTGATGGTACGCTCCTTACACTATTACGAAGTCTGTATAAACAATTTTATTTCAAAACGGTTTCATTATCTTTTAACTCGCAAACCTTATCCTACAAATAGCACGTACTCTAACGAAAGACAAGAGAACTTTTTAGGTTCGGATAAATAAAGGGACAGACTCTGGTATACTTTTATAATATAATTTACGCAGGGACGATGCTCTATTGGTGAATGTGACACCCTGCTGGTAGGTAATAAGACATCAAATACTTTATGGATATCCCGGGATGTCTACTACGGGCTTCGGACGTCTACTGACGGCCCGGGACGCTTACTGCCGGCCCGGGACGTCTACTGACTGCCGGCCCGGGACGTCTACTGCCGGCCGGGACGTCTACTGCCGGCCTTCTACGGTAAACGGTATTCTGACGTCCCGGGCCCGCAGTCGGGCGTCCTGCCGGCAGAAATGCTTTCTGCCTGCGGTACGGGACGGCAGGAATGGGTGGGGCGGGCCCTGCGGGCCCTGATGGTCGGGCG
>ML120437.1:390424-412807 GCA_003788595.2 Choiromyces venosus 120613-1
GCGATTTTTACCACTTGTCTTGGCTCACACTATTACAACAAATGACATGGCATCACGTTTACCTTAACGCCGACTGTTCGGCCATCCTACTGGCTCTTACGTGAAACCATAAGCTCTTACGCTGAGGAATGATGTGGTGCAACTGGAACGCTTTTAAACCTCAAGAGCGGGCAACTCGAGTAGAGAGCATCTCCGACTTAGAGTAACGGGCTCGGAGGGTCCTCGGGGAGGTTGAAGAGTGATGAGCATTACAGCACTGCAAAAATTTTGCCTGACGTTAACGTATGGTGGTTTTACGACTCCGAGACCAGCTTTAAACCCACCATACGTTATCGTCAGGCGAAATGTTTGCAGTGTTGTAATGATCATAAATATAAAGTATCGTGTGGAACTGACAGAGATGTCAGCGTGAAGTGCGAGGGCGTAAAGATATTAAATCTAATTACAGAATACGTTTCAAGTTTACAAACCACTTTGATAAGCGGGACTTTTGAGCTGAAAGGTGGGGGCTGGTAGGTAGTATGACCTGTTGAAGTAACCTAACAAACCGGAGGAGGGTACCATCACTCGACGCTGGTGTGAGAAAGACTAACCCGGTCGCTAGTCTACGGTGGGCTTTATAGTTCGTTTTACAACGCTTGGTAGGTTGAAGACTTAGCCTATTAGGCAGGGGGGACCGTTGCAAAACATTTAACACTGAAAATAGTTCAGATTTAATTCGATTTTCACCTACTGACGGTAATAGCCTTTCGTAGCTATTGGATTAGACTTAAGCGAAGTGGTGAGCTTGTTCCTGGCTTTCGAATTTAGGTGACGTTGGCTCTAAGGGCAATCCGAGGTTAGGGCGGTTGTAGGTGTAGTGGGGAGTGCGGGCACTAAAAAGAAAGTGTGAGTGGATTGGTAAATAGGAATAGGCTATAGAGGGGGTATAGATAACAACGGGTAGGTATTAAGAAAAGAACATTAAGCACACGGGCATATGAAATGCAGGTAGTTGGGACGACTGTACCCACTAGCAAACTGTAGAGATGACGAATTGTCACGAATAGTTATAGACACTTCATAATAACGGGACGCATCTGGCCTAGTCACAAGGGTTCGCAGGTCAGGCAGGCAGAAAACGGAACCTGCCCTGCCTGCGGCCAAAGACCCTGAGACGGGACCTGCCTGCGGGCAGGACACCAGGCAGGATTGGAAGCGGGCCCTGCCTGCCGGCCCGGGATATCCACAGAGTGTACGTATTAGGTAAAACCCATGTCATTCAGACATCAGTATTACTTTGGTTTGTAAATATAAGACTATGATTATTATGTCATTGAGGGAGAACCATGTACATCGTTTAGGGGGGTAGGTGTGCATGACTTTGATTGGTTAGACACGTGAGCGTAGCCTTGGACCAAGACTCGTTGGCCTTGGATACGAGGAGGGGTCTCGGTTGGGGTGACGAGAGAGGAGATTTAGGAAGTCGTAATAGAGATGTAGGCATTGGGCGAAGAGACTTTAACTCGGTCGGAACCAGCCTCTCCAAGCATAAGGCGCAGTACAAATGGCTCAATTGCTATTGGAAATCCTTCAGATGCCATGCACGACACTGAAAACCGGATAACCCACATGTATTTTTTTTCTTTCCTTTCAGTTTTGTGCGCCATCAGGTGGGATAGTTATTGGATCACCTGTAAGGTAAGGCGGTGTGTATTTTTCCAGGTGAAGATATGGCGGTGCCACGTTGAGAGAAAGGGGACTGATAGAAAAACGTCTCTATCAAGGCCGGGTTTGGACAAGAGCATTCGATTACCCATACTGTACCTGTATTGCTCGGAAGCTCAAATTTTGCGTTTTAAGTAATTCTGGCTAATAGGTTGATGGAGAGTGCACAGCTACTGTCGGTGGCAGGAGACTAGATTGTAGTCCGAAGGTTATTGCTCTTGTGTCACTTATGCAATGGTAAAGCGGAACATCCACACAAATGCTACCCGCCTATATCCTGACTGCAGCACAGCCAATTACATTGCGCGAACTTGAATTGAACAGAACATGAGGGGGAATACGGGCCTTTTTTTCAGCCGGACGGCCAAGGCTGCTGATTTCTGACTTCTAAATTCTAACTTTCGTTCCTACACCCTTTTACTCGCACACATGACACCAATACCTTGATCCCCATTCTCCTCGAGCACTGCCAGCTGTGATTCTACCCTACATCTGCCACGGAATACAATACCTATTCATCTCAATATCCATAGTTGGGTCTCATTCCATCATATCTCATGTTGTTGACTTATTTCAGACTTGCAAACGCATCGGATTCAACGATTATGATAAGCGATTAGCGATAAGCAAGCCACCATTATCGAACAAGCTAGCTACCTCTGGTTATTATCACACCCAATCTTAAAAACAGCTTTATAGCAAGTCAAATATAACGTTATCTGTGATGGATCAGTGGGTATCCCTATGAATCTACCTTTCCATATTTCAAACCGATCAGCATCGATCTAATAATCTTGTCAGAACTATTGAAATCTAATCCAATATCCAGGGAAGCTTCAGCGGGAATAGGGGGAATAATAACATTCTCGGTAATGATAATGTTCGCGTGGATATGTGTGTGGATAACAATGGTGCCAATTTCCTATTCATAAATCAAGGGGGTCCGTCGAGAGGTGGAGACAGAGGTATTATCACTTTTTTACGTCCCTATTTGCTAGTAAAGATCTAACGCACTAGTAGAGCCAAGTGATGCATCCAGGCCGCGTTGGATAGTTCCTTACAGCAGGAATAAAACATTCAAGGGCTGTAATAGTATCATTGAGTCAGTAAAGAGGTATTGCAAGGGTGGGGATCATAACCAGGTCGTGCTCCAGGGATTAGGGGGCTCTGGGTATGTGTTTAATACTTAGCCATCAGGAGGATGTACTAACCTGGCTTAGAAAAACTCAGATTACCCTTGAATACATTTACCAGTACGCGCAGGAGAGCGGTTGTGGTGTTTTCTGAACACACAGAAGCGGGATGGTGAAGGTCAGCCAGGACTTTCGGACTATTGGACAACGTGTTCACATCCCTCAGGCCAGCACCCAGAAAGACGAAGAGCAATTCCTGTTGAGTATAAAGGCATGGTTTGAGGGTCCAGATAGTGGCGACTGGATCCTAGTTATCGACAATGCCGACAACGACCACGACTTTCTAAGCAACAACAGTCCTATCGCGAAGCTTGTACCTCAGGGTAACAAGGGGACAGTGATATTTACGACCAGATCTCTAAAGGTTGCGCATCGGCAGGAGTGTACTGTTATCGAGGTCAAGGAAATGGCGGGGGAAGAAGCACGGGAGTTGTTTTCCAAACGCTTTCGCAACTGGGATAGTTTGGAGGATGAGGAACGAATAGTGGTTCCAATGATCCTGGATTCACTAGATTACCTACCCCTCGCTGTGGTGGGTGCGGCAGCCTTTATGACCGAGACCATGACACGTCCTTCAGAATACTGTTCTATTTTCAAGGAAAATGATCAAGCAAGGACAACACTACTTTCGAAGGAGTTTTCCGACATCCGACTTGAGACCGATATGACCAAAGGAATTCTGGGCACATACTTTATCACGTTTGAGCGAATAACAAAACAGATGCCCACAGCGGCGCGTCTTCTCCGATTGATTGCCTTCTTCTATCGTCAAAACATACCGGAGGAGTTACTGAGTAAATGTGGCTTGGAAGGGATAGATGATCCCATAACATTTCGTGAGTCTGTTGGAAAGCTATTGGGGTTCTCGTTAGTTATGGATGCTAGGCGCGAAGGCAAGCGGTTTTACGAGCTTCATCGCTTAGTCCAACTTTCTATACGTGTATACTTATCACCAGAGGAGCTGGATCATTGGAAGGACACTGCACTTGCAGTAGTTTCACGACTGTTCCCCAGAGATGAAATGGAGTGGCGATATGGTGGTATTGCCGCCGCATATGTTCCGCATGCACTCGCGGTGGTAGCTCAAGAGTCAACTGATTCAATTGCTGAAGACCTTATATTTTCCATGGGCAGGTACTTTTTCTATATTGGTGTTTACGGTCAGGCAGAGAAGATGGTACGGCGTGCACTGGAGGGGCACGAGAAGGCTCTTGGGGCAGACCACCCCGACACCCTTAGAAGTGTCAATGACCTGGCTTTATTGCTACGAAACCTAGGGAGACATGGCGAATCAGAGATGATGTTCCGGCTTGCACTGGCGGGGAGCGAGAAGGTTCTTGGGCCAGACCACCCCGAAACCCTTACAAGTGTCAATACCCTAGCTTCATTACTACAAGACCTAGGGAGACATGGCGAATCAGAGACGATGGTACGGCGTGCACTGGAGGGGCGCGAGAAGGTTCTAGGGCCAGACCACCCCGACACCCTTACAAGTGTCAATAATCTGGCTTCATTGCTACGAGCCCTAGGGATACATGGGGAATCAGAGGTGATGTTCCGGCATCCACTGGAGGGGTACGAGAAGGCTTTTGGGCCAGACCACCCCGACACCCTTACAAGTGTCAACAAGTGTCAATAATCTGGCTTCATTGCTACAAGGCCTAGGGAGACATGGCGAATCAGAGACGATGGCACGGCGTGCACTGGAGGCGTACGAGAAGGCTCTTGGGCCAGACCACCCCAACACCCTCTCATGTGTCGATAACCTGGCTTCATTGCAACAAGGCCGAGGGCGACATGGCGAATCAGAAATGATAGCATGGCGTGCACTGCAGGGGTACGAGAAGGCTCTTGGACCAGACCACCCCGACACCCTTATAAGTGTCAATATCTTGGCTTCATCGCTACAAGACCTAGGGAGACATGGTGAATCAGAGACGATGTTTCGGCGTACACTGGAGGGGTACGAGAAGGTCTTTGGGCCAGACCACCCCGACACCCTTGCAAGTATTGATGGCATGGCTTTATCGCTACAGGCCCAAGGGAGGTATGGCGAATCAGAGATGATGTTCCGGCGTGCACTAGAGGGGAGAGAGAAGGTTCTTGGGCCTGACCACCCCGACACCCTTACAAGTGTCAATAACATGGCTTCATCGCTATACGCCCGAGGGAGACATGGTGAATCAGAGACAATGTTCAGGCGTGCACTGGAGGGGAGAGAGAAGGTCCTTGGGCCAGACCACCCCAACACCCTTACAAGTGCCAATAACCTGGATTTCGTGCTACAAGACATAGGGAGGTATGCGAATTAAGGACGGTGTTACGGCATGCTCTGGAGGCGTGCGGGAAGCTTCTTGGTCCAGACCACCCAACTTTCCTAACTAGTATCTGCAATCTGGCTGGGGTTCTAGAGGACTAAGGAAAGTACGATGAATTAGAGATGTTTTGGTGATGTGTACTGGAATCCCAAGAGACAGTACTTGGTCCGGAACAGATTGAAGTCTGAAACTCTCAAGCGTTTGGCTGGTCTATGTCCATAACTCAGTAAATATTCTTAAACTAAAGAAGCTTATGCGCGAGCCTCCAAGGGATTCTCCAATACCCTGGGCGAATCACACGCCATCACTTTGGATTGTACCAGGCAAGCCTCGCGATGGGCCGACCCGGGCCGTAAATTCTTAAGCCCGGCCAAAACCCAGCCCAAACCCATGGCCTCCAGGCCCGGGCCGACCCAAAAACCCGAGGCCCAGTTGCGAGGCTTGGTACCAGGATGTTGAGGGAGTTACGAGAGATAAAACCGGCTACTGAGAGGACTAGTGCTATTGATGAGGAAGTGGTTGCTCATGATGTCAATAACCGGCGCTCACTTCATGATCGCTTGAGAAAGCTCAGGTAGCGTAGCAGGCGAAGAGGCCTTAGTAGTGGGAAATCAGGGAAACGGCTGTAGAATGTAGGAAGAGGGATTAAGCCACGGGCGATTTTAGTTTGTTGAAATCACAGTGGAGCACGATGAAGTACAGGTGGGGGAAGACTTGGGAACAGTTGCAATATTTAGTGAGGCTTAGGACAGTCTATGCAAGTTTGGTAAAATCTGTCCCTGTTTGGTAATGATGGGTTGTTGTTTGTGATTGCTATTGCTAGCTATTAGCGGAATCATGTGTATAAGCGGAGCCACGTCTTGTACTCATTGTCATTAGTGAACTTAATTAATAGAATTAGAATAAGGAGGGAACTGAGCAACTGTAGAATGAAATATATATCATCATAAATGTCCATCAAATCGTGGCATGCAACATCGCAGGTCCAGGAATCGCATGACCTTTTATACGTGTAAGCACGATCCCCTCCATCACCCCCGTGCCCCATACCAGCTACTGTGATATAGCATATCTGCTATCCCCAAACTAGAAATTTCCTCACAAGCCGGTTACCAACGCAAACTAATTTACCTATAACAAAGATCTCAAGTACATCGCACATGGAGAATCACCATGTACGTATATCTCGGCTAAACCATCTAATCTTTCAAGGTATTCAACTCAGGTATCCTTCATTTCCGCAATCTCCACAATCTCGATAGTATCACTGATCTTTCAGTTGTATCTCAGATTCTGATACCCGAGTACCGTACTTTATGTTATGAGCAGCATTCCGGGAGTGTTGCCTATATTTATAATGGGAATGGCAGTTACTTGATGGGGCGACGTCCCTAAAAACGAGTGAGAAAAGTCTACTATTTATGTACATTCCCAAAGACAAAAAAACATCCTTCCGCAAACTTCCGACAAAGTTCTCACAACCAACTATTCCTTTATAGGCTCAACCGTAATCCCGTGTCAGTCCAAACACTCCCATACCTCTGTTCCGTAACACATATACCTCAAGCCTATTTCCCATTCCCTAAATTCTATCACCATCTCCTATGGCCGTCCCCAATCACAGTTGCATATCTCCATCACCGAAGTCACCCCGTCGTGAATTCGTTGTCCCAAGTGAGGTTCATCGATTCACGAGTGATCGTCAGTGACCTTGAATTTTGGCACTTCATGACAGTACAAGCCAGACCACTATGGTAGATCACTGGGCTTGTGATATTTTGTATATTGATGTGAATGATAATCACGCCGTACTGGGCTGAAGTCGTGCCCAAATGATCACCCATGATCGCATTTCTTGCTCCTCCACTGCTTCACCCGGGTAAAGTCGGCATCGCCGTTGACAAAGCTTTGTTCTTTCCCTCCCTCAGGTTTTGTGAAACTTCCTGACGGTGTATACTAGAGAGGCAGGGCCGATTGGGCTTTTTTTGGAGTATTGTGCTCTGAGGTCCGGTTGTGGGTCAAAATGGTCTGGTGTGGTGTCTGCAAGGGAATAGGGGAAATTTGGAAAATGTGCGCTCATCACATGCTTAGAATCAAGCGAGGAAATAGGTCTGGTAGCAGACCAGCATGAGGTGCCGAATCCGGTATGAGTATACCTCATTAACTACGTACTAGTACATGAAGACATTTCAGGAAAATACAGGCATAATGCAAGGATATGATGGGAGAGGCCACGAGCCATGACGTCGGCAGCGTGCAAGCACTCGTATCCAAACTACGGCATTACACATCATCAAGTCTCAGAATGAGTTATTAGGTTCATGTTCTGCCCAATTAAAATTTGGGTTGAGTTGGATTGTGTTGGGTCACAAGTTTTTACATTTGGGTCGGGTGGGTTTGCATGTTGCAAATCACCAGCAATGACTCGTTCACTTTGGTGGGCTTGCGTGTATCGGAAATTGGATGAAATGGACTAGGACACAAGACATAGGACATAGGAGCTATGGTGTGATAGGATAGGATTTAGGTTGTTCGGAGGATAGGATTTAGGATTTTGGCGAAATTGTGTTCAGCAATATTTGAGCATGTCACGGAATGTTGCGGATTGTTGTGGAAAGTTGTGGGAAGTTTGCACGAGTTCCAGGCATGTTTGTTCTTTCTTTATATTGTATTATTTATTCGTTATGCTGGACCTATGTTTATAAGTTTGTAGATTCTCCACAATTGTTTTTGGAGAATCAGTCCTTTGATAAACTTCTTTGTTCACTGCGGAGATATGTTCGTATCTGTATCCGCTGTGCATAATTTTATTTTGAGGTAGTTAAGTTGCCCGGGTAAGCCAACTAACCTCTGGGGAATGCTTGGCTTGGAGAGTTCACAACTTGATGTTCGCTTCCTATATGCTGGACTTCCACCCCCTTTTGTTTTGACAGGGTGTTAGTAAGATCCCTAAATCAATTTTAAACGGTTGTAGCATTCATTCATTCCAATTTCTACTAACTGTCAGGACATAAATTGAACTAAATAGCATTATTTTATGTTTTAATGATTGAGGTACAAAAGTTAATCACTTCTCACACGGATTTAGCCTTCTCTACTGAACGAAATCCAACCTCTGGAAAATTCTACCCCCAACACTGTATCTGATCAGCCTATGCTTAATTCTTCGGCTACTAATTGCTTTTGAAGCGGATGGCTCATCACTACAATTGCTAATCCTATATTTGAGCTGTTGCAATGTGCCGGTACAGAGTGGTGAAATTTGGGAACAGTATTAAATTTATCACTTTATGCTAAATTTAAAAAGTCGACCTAATTGTTGTTCGCTCTCATCTCATGGAACAGTTCAATGCTTGGTATTGGGTTGGTTTACATCAAAAAAAAAAATACATCTTTTCTAAAATTATTTTTTACCCCCGCCTTCATGAAGCTGTTAATAATTATATGGGTATCATCAGTTAGATGAGTACCTATTGGGCTGAGTTGTGTTAGTAGATAGTGGCTCTATTAGGCTAGGTTTAGGCTCGGTTGGCCAACTGCTACCGGGGTAGACCCATTGCGAGGCTGGGACCACTTCGGCACCCGAGCTATAATGATGCACAAACATGAAGTGCTATAGTAGAGAAAGTGTTCATCAAGCTTGCTATGGAAGGGAAGTAGCAATGAGATTGAGCCACCACAACAAGGTAAGAAGTGGGTTTAGTGGATGAGAGCTCCATTTTCTTTTCGCAAATCTTATATACAAAACTGCGCTCAAATATCAGGGTAATATTGTAGTTCTGCATTTTCTTTCATGTTGCAGAGGTGATACCTATTTTCATAAGCAGCTATTATGGTAGTGCAACAGCAAATTCAACAACTACTTGCCAATTTTGTTTCTGTATCCTGGAGGTATACTTTGATAGCAACCTCAACAAGCCTAGAGATACAGCCGACCATATATTCAAATAATATCTGAGAAAACATAATAATATTTGCTATGGCTAGAATTGTTGAATATTACGGCGTTCATGTGGCAGATCGTATTATCGGTCATAACGGTCATGGGTGAGCCGGTGAGGAAGCAGATTGGTTGGATGATCATAATGAGGTGTGGAGTGATCTCCTATGACAGTGATATGGGTGATTTGTCAATATGATAGTACTCCATAACAGGAGTCACGGGGAAAGGGGTTTAGGATGTAATGGATATAATATCCACAGGAGATAAGATAATTGAGTTAGTAAAAGGTATGGATGCTCAGGAGATTAAGGACTTACCTGCATCCCGGTATTACGGGATTTAAGGATATAAGGTTAGGGTTGATATTGGGAATATCAATGGGCATGCAAAGAAGTAGCAAGTAACACTGGTATATAAACCTTAGTTATTGCCTGTAACTTTGCAATAAATAAGCTCAACAGAAAATTCATAATTCACAAGAGTAAGGTGATTCCCAATCATGTCATGAATTCATGACACTGTTGTTGAAAATCTCATCAACCCGGGATTACCTCAGGGATATAGAAAAAAAAACGGTATCTAAAGTCAGAGTTTTGATGGGCTATTCTTTTTGAAATTTACAGAATAGACTTTACTGGCCATCACAGTACCGTGTTATTAATCACGAATACCCAATGCCTCCCAAGTAGTTAATGCTGAATTGCATGGCATAGGGCAGTATAGGGCGAGGTTTGGGTATCTGGATTTGGAAATGATATTAGTATGTGGTTGCTATAATGCTTAGTTGGACAGAGAAGTTGAAGATAAGGCATTCGGGATTCGGAGGACAAATAGATGTCACAGATGTTGTGGACCTTACAGATGCCTTTTGTTATCAGATAGTTACCTGCCGTCGGGAATGCGGTAGTATAATGTGTTATGTCGAGATTGTCTTTATTGTTTGAACTTGTTATATAAAAGGAGAGTCCTTCTTCTCATTCCATAGAAGAAGAAACATTTTTCAGTCTCTGAACGATCAGTTTATAATATACTGTACCATGTCCATGATCTTCTATGCGATCGCAACAGTGATCACCCACAGTAGCTTTACTACAGTAAGAGCTGCCTGTAGCTATCATTTGATACAATCGGAGTTCTTGGTCAACTCTTGCCCCCATTGCTTAAATCATCATTAAAGCAATCTAGGTGTTCACTATAATCAAAATTGAGATTGTGAAAAGAAAGTAGGGAAAAGTGCAGTGATAGAAATTGCTTCTTTCACTTAATATCATAGGTTTTACTTAATTAATTGAGACCCTGATTGCGGAGATTTCCAGGCCAGCTGCCAATCCACTGCCATGGAAATCTGGCGAAACCAGGATTGTTACTAGTGAGGCGCTAGGCCCGGATTGGGTCAAGTATATCACCAGAGGTTGTTGAATTAAGCTCACCCCCCGTTCCCACTACAAATTTAGTTAATCTAATGATCGGTTGGAGTTACTAGCCACGCGCGAGCTACAAGTGCCATCCCACTTTTATGAGATTTTACGCCACTCGCTGCGGATATTCAGAATCGACAGAGAATCTATTGGGATCTGGATGTTTGATAGGTCTATAAGTGAAAAAGTCACCTGCCATTCCGGGTTGCACATCAAAAAGGCCATCGGCAGAAATATTTGCCCATGCTCGGTAGTAAGCCGAGAGCCCTGCAGACAGCAGTCAGTATCAATTACAGTAACCATACAGTGGAGAGTCGCATGGTTGACTCGCTAGGATTGGGCAATCGGATCCCCACGCCGTCACAAATAGCTACCATAGAAAAGCTAGATGGCACGTAAAAATGATGAATTTCTTTGCTCAATAGGTGGAACCGAATATCGAGAGGTGTCAAAAATGGGAACCCACTGGTTGTGACAGCCATTACAGAGGCAAATATAATTGATACCCATTTGATACTGTGCAACTAACCTAGCTGTTGCCTCGGTTGCCACTTGACCTGGTGTTTGCGTTTTTTGACACCCCGAGATCCAGAGTGAATCCTATGGATGATGAAAGAAACTTTCTCGGACATTTTAACATCTTTAAAGTCCCTTTTTTTTATTTTTTATTTTTATTTTTTTTATCGCGGTGTCCGCTGCCCCGTCTCTGACAGCTCAGTAATGTGTGAGTGGTTGATAGACTACTGTGGAACTCGGAATTCCACCTCCGCAGAATCATTCTCATGGCTTTTTTTTCCTTTTGCACTAGTTCATCTCTCACGTGTATTCATATTTGCTCTGCAGCAGACTGAAAATTTGGCATTTTCTAAAGTCGTCAAAAGGAAGTTGGTGGGGGAATGAGCATGCTTGGCCCTTTTGAAACTTCAAGTTAACAATACGAAGCTATAATCTCGAACATAATGAACTGGCCTGGACGAGGCCTCGTTACAATATAGTCGTATCTCATTATAATGGACCTCTTTGTACTGCAAAATACGCTATTGTGAAACCCGCCCTTGGGAGCTCAAATTCCCCATACAAATTCCTCGTTATAATGAAATACATAGTGGAGAATACTCTACAATGAATCCGTAAAGAATTTTCAGATTTTACCCCCTGCCCACAAATTGGTCTCGCTATAAGGGAAAAGATGCTGACTAAAGGTGTAATTTTGCACATGTTGGGTTGAACCCACCTCCATCACCCTTGATTTGCGGGTCTTGGGTTATATGGGTGTGGTTGAACAAGTAGATGAAGATTTCTCCAAGTTCTTGACCAGACTTCTCCGAGATCATAAAAATTTTATCTTCTACCACCTTCAAAGCTATGACATTCATGAGTAAACAAGGGATCCAATTCCTTCTTCCCTCCCTCACTGTTTGCTTACTAACATTCGCAAACCCCCCTTATTCACTGTAATGGAATCTTGGTTTAAGGAAAAGAAAAATCTGTCCACTTGGCTTTCGTTATAACGAGGTGCGACTGTACAGTACACAAATCTTTCAAGGCCCAGGGTCGGCAAAACATCGGGTATGGTCCAATATTTAATAAAGGTTGTTGAGAGATCATACTGTATTAAATTCCGATCTGCGATCGCAAAATATTCTTCAAAAACCTTTGCACTCAGATGGAAATAACGTACTTGAAGGCATACCGAGATATATGGTGTTGCGAACACCCTATGGCAACCACGCCAACATTAATCTCAATACCTCTCACAACGACAATGCTAACAACCTCAACCACCACCTACTTGAGCAGCGCAGCAGTTGAGAATGAGGAGAAGAAAAAAAGGAAAAAGGGGGAGAGGTAATTTTAAAAAATCTATACTATCTAGCATATAATGAAATGAAAAAGCTAACAAAAATACAGCTCTCGAGTATCGACCAGCTACATACACTTCATGGGGCGTTTCGCGACACCGTATATCTCGGTATGCCGTCAAGTATGTTAATGGCAAGCGTTTTGGACTACCATATCCTACTACACACCACCTGTGCGATGGATTTTTCAAAATCTTCGCAGTTGTAATCTACTGAACCAAAGGCATGGAGTAAAATGAATTGGCTGCTTATCACTGGCGTGTTCACCTTTTTTAGCGCCAGCCTCGCCAAACGTAATGCACATGAAAGCTGCTCAACTGCCATTGGAAAGTGTTCGAAGGCGCCCCCATGCACAACACTGAAAGCCGGATAATCCACGAGTATTTTTTGTTTCTTTTCGCTACTTATGCGCCATCAGGTAGGATAATTATTGGATCAACTCTAAGGTAAGGCTATGTGTGTGTTTCAACGTGAAGATATGGCGGTGTCCCGGCGAGAGAAAGGGGAAAGATAGGAAAAGGTCTCTATCAAGGGCGTGGTTGGTCAAGCCTATTCGCTTAGTGGGCCAGTGTTACTCGCAAGCTTAAAATTTGCGTTTTCAGAAATTCCGCTAATAGGTGGACGGAAAATGCGCATATGCTGTTAGTCGCAGCAGGTTACATCACACTCCGGAGTTGCTCTTGTGTCACTTATTCAATAGTAAAGTGAGACATCCACACAAATGCTAGCTGCTGCCCATATCCCGACTGCAGCACAGTCAATTACATTGTCTTAACTTGCATTGAACAGAACATGAGGCGAAACACTGCGCTTTCCTATAATTCTCAGGTTCTTTCTTCAGCCGGACAGCCAAGGCTGGTGATTTCTGATTTCTAAGTTCTAGCTCTCGTTGCTACACCCATTACACATTCTCATCACAGCAAAACCCCAATCCCCATGTTGCTTGAGCATCGCTAGCTGTGATCACACCCTACAACTGTCGCGGAATAAGAGACTTATTCATCTCAATATCCAAGGGTGGGCCTCATTCCATCATATCTCGTGTTGCCAACTTATTTCAGAACTTGTAGACATATCGAATTCAACGAGTACAATAAGCGATAAGTGAGCCATCATTATTGAACAAGCTAGCTACCTCTGGTTATTGTCACAGTCAAACTTAAAAACAGATTTATAGCAAGTCAAACATAGTGCTTTCTATGATGGATCGGTGGGTATCCCAATTAATTTACCGTTTCAATGTCAAAACAGCAAATCAGCATCCCGCTAACAATCTTGCAAGATTTAATGAAATCCAATCCAATAACCACGGAAGCCTGAGCAGGAATAGGGGGGATAATAACGTTCTCGGTAATGATAATGTTCGCGGGGACATGCATGTTGGCCACAATGTTACCAATTTCCTATTCGTAAATCGAGGGGGCCAGTCGAGAGCTAAAGATGGAAGTATCATCACTTTTCTCCGCAGGTTTCTAGCAAAGAGCTAACGTGCTATTAGAACTGAAAGAGACATCTAGGCCGTATTGGATAGTCCCTTACAGCAGGAATAGAACGTTTACAGGTCGTAACAGTATCATTGAGTCGATAAAGGGGTATTGCAAAAGTAAGGACCATAATCGAATCGCACTCCAGGGATTAGGGGGTTCTGGGTATGTATTTGATACTTCATCGTCGGGAGGATGTACTAACCTCGCTTAGAAAAACTCAAATTGCCCTCGAATACGTTTATCAGCACGGCCACGAGAGTGGATGTGATGTTTTCTGGGTAAACGGGAGTGGGGTAGTAAAGTTCAGTGATCCCAAGCGGCCAGTCCGGCCATGACTCTGAAGAGCCTGGGCCAGTCCGGCTTAAATTATTTCCGGCCGCCAAAGCCTGGAGGCGCCCAGGTGACCGCCAGGCCGAGAGGTTCGGCAACCCAGGCCGAAGCTGCCAGATGCCCAGGTAAAACCCGCAGATGCCCAGGCTAAGCTCCTCGCATACCACTTATTTTTAATTCGACTCCATAACCCACAGATATCCAGGCCATCCATGGATATCCAGCGGATATGGAATCACAATGTATCAGCCACATACTAAGCCTGCAGGCGACCCAGGCCGGGCCCGGCTTTAGTTTTGAAAAGCCGCTTTCCCACAGTCCGGCCCGGCCACCCCGGAAAAAGCCTGGGTCAGTCCGGCCATACCCAAAGCCGGACGGACTGGCCGCTTGGGATCACTGGTAAAGTTTAGTCAGGGATTCAGGACTATTGCAGAGAGAGCTCAAATTCCTCGGGCTAACGCTGAAACAAATGAAGAGGGATTCCTGTCGAGGATGAAATCATGGTTTGAGGGTCCACATAGTTGCGACTGAATCCTAGTTATCGACAATGCCGACAACGAGGACGACTTTGTTAGCAACGACAGTCCCATTGCAAAGTTTGTACCGCAGGGGTCTAAGGGAACTGTGATATTTACGACCAGATCTCTAAAGGTTGCAAGTCGGCAGGAGTGTGCAGTTATCGAGGTCGAGAAAATGACGGGCGAGGAAGCACGGGAGTTGTTTTCCAAACGCTTTCGCAACTGGGATAGTTTACAAGACGAGGAACGAAAAGTGGTTCCGATGATCCTCGATTCACTAGATTACCTACCACTCGCTGTGGTGAGTGCGGCAGCCTTTATGACCGAGACCATGACACGTCCTTCGGAATACTGGTCCATTTTCCAGATGGACGATACAGGAAGGAAAAAGCTACTTTCAAGGGAGTTTTGCGACATCCGACGGGAGGCCAATGTGACCGAAAGTATACTGAGCAAGTACTTTATCACGTTTGATCGAATAACAAAACACATGCCCACAGCGGCGCGTCTTTTCCGGTTGATTGCCTTCGATCGTCAAAACATACCGGAGGTGTTACTGAGTCAATGTGGCTTGGAAGGGTTAGATGATCCCATTGAATTTCGTGAGGCTATTGGAAATCTATTGGGGTTCTCGTTAGTTACAGGTGTCAAGCGCAAAGGCAAACGGTTTTACGAGCTTCATCGTTTGGTCCAGCTTTCCATACGTGCATACTTATCACCGGAGGAGCTGGATCACTGGAAGGTCACGGCACTAAGGGTGGTTTCACGATTGTTCCCCCGCGATGAAATCCAGTGGCAATATGGTGGTATTGCTGCTGCATCTCTTCCGCGAGCACTTGCGGTAGCTAAAGAGTCAACTGATTCCATTGCTGAAACACTTATTTTTTGCATGGTGGAGTACTTTTTATATGTTGGTTCTTATCGTGAGGCAGAGACAATGTTACGGCGTGCACTGGAGGGGTACGAGAAGGTTAATGGACCAGACCACCCCGACACCGTAGGAAGTGTCAATAACTTGGCTTTAGTGCAAAGAGACCTAGGAAGGCATGGCGAATCAGAGACGATGTTCTGGCGTGCACTGGAGGGGTTCGAGAAGGTTCATGGACCAGACCGCCCCGACACACTAGGAAGTGCCAATAACCTGGCTTTAGTGCTAAGAGACCTAGGGAGGCATGCCGAATCAGAGACGATGTCGCAGCATGCACTGGAGGGGTTCGAGCAGGTTCTTGGACCAGACCACCCTGACACCCTACGAAGTGTCTGAAATTTGTTGTGGATGACAAACAAAAGGTGAAAAGGAAGCCAGCTCAAGTTGTTAGACTTGACGGAAAAGAGAAAGGAAAAAGAAAGAATAAAGAACAAAGGTAAGCTTTGTTCACGGTAATTGAATGGAGAGATGAATGAATGAGCCGATCATTATTTTTCTTAACAGCGCAGAAGCCTCCTACATATATCCCCCATTTGTACTATGCTTCTCAGCTCTAATGCTAACTATGACATGAGAATAAAAAGACGTCAAGAGAAGATACAAACTAGCAATTGCGGTGTCTTAACATCCTGTAAATAGAGCAGAGTACACGGATGATCGGCACTCCGGGGAACGGTACCGTCGCACTTATCGTCTGTTCCTTAATGGTTCCCACATTACCGAGCCTAAACTAACACCAGATAAGAGAATAGAAATAGACGCAAAAATCAACAGTGTCAATGACATGGCTTTAGTGCTAAAAGACCTAGGGATGGATGGTGAATCAGGCACAATGTTTCGGCGTGCACTGGAGGGGTTCGAGAACGTTCTTGGACCAAACCACCCAACCACCCCAACCAGTGTCTGTAATCTGGCTGGTGTTCTGGAGGACCAGGGAAAGTATGATGAATCAGAGAAGATTTGGCAACGTGTACTGGAAGCTCGAGAGAAAGACCTCGGCCCCCAGCACGATGAAGTCTATAAAACCCTCAAGCGCTTGGCTTGTCTCTATGAAAAACAGAAGAAATATGCTTAAGCCGAAGAAGCTTATATGCGGGTCTGCACGGGGTTCTCCAAAACCTTCGGCGAACAACATCCCACCACCTTGGAATGTGTCAGGAGGTTGACGGAGTTACGAGAGACAAAATCAGCTGCTGAGAGGACTAGTGCTATTGACACGAAAGTGGCTGCCAGTGATGCCAATGACCAGCGCTCACTTCGTGATCGCTTGAGGGAGCTCACGTGGCTTCGCGGGCGAAGAGGCCTTGGTGGTGGGAAATCGGGAAAACGACTGTAGAATGTAGGGAGAGGGATTAAGCCACGGGCGATTTTAGTTGCTCGAAATTACATCGCAACATGATGAAGTGAGGGTTGGGGAAGACTTGGCAACGGTTGCAATGTTTTGTGAAGTTTCGGACAGTCTATGCAAGCTCGGTAAAATCTGGGTGTGTTTGGTAATGTTGGGTTTTGTGTGTAATTGCTTACACTAGCTATAGACGAAGTCATGTATATAAGCGGGCCACATCTTGCGCTCATAGCCATCAGTGAACCTAATTAATAGAATTAAAATTAGAATAAGGAGGGAACTGGGCAATTGTAGAATGAAACATATATTGTCGTAAATGTCCATCAACTCGCAGCATGCACTATTGCCAGCCCAGGAATTGCATAAACCTTTATACCCATAAGCTATTAATGTTATGTGGTATGCACAGCGGAGGAACGTGGACTGAGTGCAATAATCTGATGAAGAAATTGTTGAAGTAAAAAATAATCGTCGTTGTTTGGAACAAAGTTGTCTAACTTCAGAACATCAAAAACATTCGGAAAAGACAGGAATAATTATATCAAAGAAAAACAATTCCAAACATCATCCCACGCTCACCACTAATATCCATCTATTTCCACAACATCCCAAAACATAGCAAGCAAAAAATAACTTAGAGAACATTCTCTGAAATGCACCAATACAAAAGAAAGACATTGCAAACTCTCCCGCTCGCGGAAGCTTTCCACCAATACCGCGACCATTTCCCGGAATGTTCTACCATAATCTTTTAGCATTAATATAAGCACCATCCTTTTCACCACCCCCGTGCTCCATACCAACTACTATTATATAGGATATCTGCCATCCCCAAACTAGAAATATCTTCACAAGCCAATTGCCAACGCAAACTACATCGCCTCCAACAAGCCTGTCAACTAAGTTACCTCCTACTGGAACAATGCTCATGTACCTTTTTCTCTGCTAACCCATCTAATCTTTCAAGGTATTTAACTCGAGTATCCTTCATTTCTGAGGTCTCCACAATCCCGACAGTATCAACAACCTTTCAGTTGTAACTCGTGTCCCTATAGCCGAGTACCGTGCTTGATGTTGTCACAAGCAGTATTCCAGGAGTGCGGGGTATACATATAATGGGAATGATGGTCAATTTATGTAGCGACTTCTCTAAAAACGAGTGAGACAAGTCTCCTATTTATGAACATTCCCAAAGACAAAAAACATCCTTCTGCAACTTTCAACAAACTTCTAACAACCAGCCATTCCTCCTGCGCTCACTCATGATCCTTTGTCCGTCCCAACATCACTTGCGTCCAACCAATCCCATACCTGTATTCCATATCGCCTATACCTAAAGCCCATTTCCTATTCCATAAATCCTATCACCATCTCCTATAACGCTCTCCTATCACAGTTGCATATCTCCATCGCAAAAGTCACCCCATTGTGAATTCGTTGTCCCAACTCAGATTCATCAATCCACGAGTGATCGCCGGTGACCTTGAATTTTGACACTTCACAACAGTACAAGCCAGACTACTATGGTAGATCACCGGGCTTGTCATATTTTGTATGTTGATGTGAATGATAATCCCGCCGCACTGGGCCGAACTCGTGGCCAAACTATCACCCATGATCGCATTTCTTGCTCCTCCACTGCTTCACCCGGGTAAAGTCGGCATCGCCGTTGACAAAGCTTTGTTCTTTCCCTCAGGTCTTGAAAAACTTCCCGACACTGTATGCTAGAGAGGCAAGGTTTATTGGGCTTTTTGGGAGCATTGTACTCTATGAGGTCCGGATGTGGGTCACAAATGGTCTGTGTGGTGCCTGCAAGGGAATAGGGGAATCTGGAAATGTGCGCTCATCACACGCTTAAAATCAAACCGGGAAACAGGCTTGGTAGCAAAGGCAAGCAAGGGGTGTCGTATCTGGTACATGAAGACATTTTCGGATGCTGCTGGCATAGTGTTGTAAGCCGTGTATGCTCTCGGTGCTGATGATGTTTGCTCTTGGGAGTTCTTGATCAGTTCTTTTGTATCGCACGTGAGCACAGTTTGGGTTCGGGTTTTTGGGTTCAGTTTGCTTTCCGGGAAAGCTTTATGGGTTGGGTGAATGCAACGGGAATGAATCTGGGTGACCGGACTGGACTAGTAAGTGTGCGATATTGATCATGTTTGCTCACTGAATTGCCGGGTCAGCGGTTAAGGTGACGTCGGTTTCAATCTGAGCCTGAGATTTGTGTTTCCTTTGTAGTTTCCTTTTGTGTATCTTGTTGTATTTGCAACGGAAGTGTACTGTTCTGATAAGCAGGTGTCAGTGGTACTAGAACATTGTAGTTTTCCTATATCTACTTTTGTCATCCATAAAGTCAGTAGTTCTCAACGTTCAGTTGTCGTTGGGCCCGGAGGACGTTTTGCCCCGTTTTCTTGTGATCGGCTTACGGTGAATGTTGTCCTTCGTTTTGGATCTTGTCGCTCTTTCGACGGTTGTGTGTAAAAATGACGACGTTTTCGGCAACTCGAGGCAATAGTGCGCTAGGGTGGGGATGCCCCTGGGCTAGTAGGTGTCGAGCAGGGTTGATTTGTTGGTATCTGCTGCTCTGGCATGACTCGATCATGATGGTTTGCTGTTGGGGTTTTTGGTCGTTCGTGTTGTTCGCCGGGTAGCGTCTTTATTGGGTTGGGTTGAGTTAAAGGTTTTGATTTTTGGGTGACACAACTGGACTGGTAATAGTCCCATATATGTGTGCGTGTTTGCTCACTAGCATTGCCGGGTCTGGTTAAGGTGCTAATGTGAATCGGCCTGAGACTTTGGGATAGGCCTCTGGAGGGGCATAGTTCTGTATTTTGTTGCATGTTGCAACCGAAATATCTGTTCTGATAAGCAGCTATCAGTGGT
Source organism: Choiromyces venosus 120613-1 (assembly GCA_003788595.2). Lineage (NCBI taxonomy): Eukaryota > Fungi > Ascomycota > Pezizomycetes > Pezizales > Tuberaceae > Choiromyces > Choiromyces venosus. Next base: position 410,354 of record ML120437.1, read on the forward strand.
ACTAGAACTGGAAATTCAACTATTTGCCACTTTTGTATCCATAAAGTCAGTGTTCTTAACGGTCCAGGGGCCCGGCAGGGCCCGGAGGACGGACTGCCAAGAGCCCCGGACCGGACTGGATGGCGAAAGATGTCCCGTTCTGGTTTTCAAAATCTAAAGACGGCCGTTATAACAAAGGACGACGGGCCCTGCAACACGAGACAATAGTACCCAGGGTGGGGGCCCGTGGGTAGTAGGTGTAGAACAGGGATGATAGAGGACTGCAGAGGACTGTGAGTGACAGCGGGTGACGGCGAGGGACTATAGGGGACTGTAGGGGACTGTAGTTCTGCATTTTCTTACCTGTTGCAGAGGCAATACCCGTTTTGATAAGCCGCTATTACGGTAGTCGAACAGCAAATTCAACAACTGCTTGCCAATTTTGTTTCTATACCGGTATCCTCGAGGTAAACTTCCATATCAACAACAACAAGCCCAGAGGAGATACAGCCGACGAAATATCCAAATAATGTCTGAGAAAATAGAACATTATTTTCTCTGGCTAGAATAAGGTGATTCCCAATCATGTCATGAATTTATGACGCCGTTGTTGAAAATCTCATAAACCCAGGTTTACCTCAAAGATATAGAAAACCATCGTCAATTACAATAGGAGTTTTGATGGGCTATTCTTTGTGAAATTTGCAGAATAGCATTTACTAGCCATCATAGTATCATGTTTGTGATGTTCTATGTGATCACAACAACAATCACTCATGATAGCTTTAATACAGAGAGGGGGCCTGGGGCTATCACTTGATAAGGTCAGGGTTCTTGGTCAACCCTTGCCCCCATCGCTCAAATCATTGGGCGATCTAACTTATATGTTTTCTTTACGGTAAAAACTTGAATAATTGAACCGTGTGCTATGTCTTTGGAGCTGCCCGCTCTGGTAAGGTCTAGTCTTTTTTTTTTGTTTTTTTGTCTCTTAGAGGGGCTGCGTAGTTCTTTGTTTTTGCTGTGTTTTTCACCCCTATTCCAGAGGTGGGAATTCTCGACTACATAGCACCCAGTTCAATTGTTTGAGTTTTTACTGTAGTCAAAATTGAGATTGTGAAACAGGAGTTAGGAAAAGTAGGGTAATAGAGATTCCTTCTTTGAATTAATAGGTCCGATCTAAATAATTGAGCCTCTAATTGTGGGGATTCGCACGATCTGCTGCTGGCCTGCTACCGGGGAAATCTGGCGAAACGAGGGTTGTTCCTAGCAAGACACTAGCCGCGGATTGGGTCATGTGTGCGACCAGTGGTTGTTGTTTTAGGTTCACCCCCGCTGGCATCAACCCCTGGGCTCCAGTTACCAGCCACCTACCGTATTGGCACGAGTGTTAGTCTGACTTCGGCGTGATTACGATATTATGTGTACATAGGGGGTGTGCATAAGTGAGGCAAATAGTTTAACAGGCCAAAATTTGGTGAGTGTAACCAAGGAACGAGCCACTCTGGGCTGTTTGTTTGAAAAATCTTTTTCTCCGACATTTTAACATGGGGAAGATTCCCTTTTTTTTTTTTTCGCTGTTGGTGCCCGTTGCCCCATCTCGTAGGTAGCTGATCGGACATCTCAGGATGTGTTAGTAGTCGATAGACAACCAGCACAGCAGGGCCCGGAACCCCGCCCCCGTAGAATCATTCTCATGTTTTTTTTCCACCACCTGTGCGATGGATTTTTCGCAATATTCGCACCTAATCTATTGAACCGAAGGGGTGGAGTAAAATGAACTGGCTGATTATCACCAGTGTGTTCGCCATTTTTAGCGCCAGCCTCGTCAAACATGATGCGCAGTACAAATCGCTCAATTGCTATTGGAAATCCTTCGAATGCACCCCCATGCATATTTCTGAAGGTCGGATAACAACCAATATTCTTTTCTCTCTTTTCGCTGCGTATGCACTATCATGCAGGATAGCTATTAGACCAACTCCAAGGTAAGGCTGTGTGTATTTTTCAACCTGAAGATATGGCGATGTCCTGTTGAGAGAAAGGGGACGGGTAGGAAAAGGTCTCTATCAAGGGCGGGGTTGGACAACTGCATTCGATTATCTGTACTGTACCAGTATTGTTCGAAAGCTCAAATTTGGCCTTTTCAAAAATTCCGGCTAACAGGTTGATGGAAAATGCACAGCTACTGTCGGTGGTAGGAGACTGCAATGTAGGAGACTGCATTGCAGTCTGAAGGTCGTTGCTCTTGTGTCACTTATGCAATTGTAAAGCGGGACATCTACACTAATGCTTGCCGCTCATATCCCGACTGCAGCACAGCAAATTACATTGCCCAAACTTGCATTGGACAGAACATGAGGCGAAATACGATGCTTTTATGTAACTCTCAGCGCCTTTTTTCAGCTGGACGGCCAAGGCGGCTGATTTCTGATTTCTAAATTCTAACTTCCCTTGCTACACCCTTTTACTCGTATA
>ML120437.1:425034-477679 GCA_003788595.2 Choiromyces venosus 120613-1
GACCACCCGGATACCCTTACAAGTGTCGATAACCTGGCTTCGGTGCTGCGAGACCTAGGGAGACATGGCGAATCAGAGGCGATGTTCCACCGTGCGCTGGAGGGGAGAGTGAAGGTTTTGGGGCCAGACCACCAGGACACTCTTACAAGTGTCAATAACCTGGCTTTGCTGCTGCAAGACCTAGGGAGACATGGCGAATCAGAGGCGATGCTCCGCCGTGCCCTGGAGGGGGTCGAGAGGGTTCTTGGGCCAGACCACGCGCACACCCTTACAAGTGTTTGCAATCTGGCCGGGGTTCTGGAGGACCAAGGAAAGTACGGTGAATCAGAGAAGATGTGGGCACGTACACTGGAAGCTTGAGAGAAAGCACTTGGTCAAGAGCATGATGAAGTCTATAAAACCCTCAAGCGTTTGGCTGGTCTATATGAAAAGCAGAGGAAATATTCTCAAGCCGAAGAAGCTTATGAGCGGGCCTGCACAGGATTCTCTAAAACCCTGGGCGAACAACATCCCACCACCTTGGAATGTATCAGGAGGCTGACGGAGTTACGCGAGACAAAATCTGCTGCTGAGGGGACTAGTGCGATTGACGCGGAAGTTTGGGGAAGACTTGTCAATGGTTGCAATCTTTTGTGAAGTTTGGGATAGTCTATGCAAGTTTGGTAAAATCTGGGCCTGTTTGGTAATGTTGGATTGTTATTGGTAATTGCTATTTTAGCTATGGGTAGAGTCATGTATATAAGAGATGCCACATCTTATTCTCATTGCCATCAGCGAACCTAATCAATAGAATTAGAATTAGAATAAGGAGGGAACTGTGCAGTTGTACAACGAAATATATATCGTCATAAATGTCCATCAAATCGTGGCATGGACGATCGCAAATCTGGGAATCCCATAACCCTTTATAAACATGAGCACCATCCTTTTCATCACCCCCGTGCTCCATACCAGCTACTGTTATATAGGATATCTGCCATCGCCAAACTAGAAATATCTTCACAAGCCGCTTGCCAACACAAACTACATCAACTATAACAAAGATCTCATGTATGTCTTACTCCAAGAATCCTCACATACCTATATCGCCACTAACCCATCTAATCTTTCAAGGTACTTAACTCACATATCCTTCATTCCGAAATCTCCACAATCTCGACAGTATCCACGACCTTTCAGTTGTAACTCGCATCCCGATACCTGAGTACTGTGCTTCATGTTGTTATGAGCAGTATTCCGGGAGTGTGGCATATATATATAATGGGAATGACAGTTAAGGTATGAGGTGACCCCCGTAAAAGCAAGTGAGAGAACATTCCCAAAGACGAGACACATGCTTCCACAAACCTCTAAAAACCAAACTCTAACAACCAAGTATTCCTCCGTGCGGTCACCCGTGATCCTTTCTCCATCCCAACATCACTTTCATCCATATAATCCCATACCTACATTCCGTAACGCCTATACCTAAAGCCTATTTCTTATTCCCTGAGTCCTATCACCATCTCCTGTGACCGCCTCCTATCACCGTTGCATCTCCATCACCGAAGTCACTCTGTTGTGAATTCCTTGTCCCAAGTGAGATCCATCAGTTCACGAGTAATCGTCCGTGACCTTGTATTTTGACAGATCACCTGAGTACAAGCCAGGCCACCATGGTAGATCACTCAGTTTGTCATATTTTGCATGTTGATGAACGTGGCAATCCCGCGCACTGGGCCGAAGTCGTGCCTACACTATCACACAAGATCGCGTTTCTTGCTTCCCCCAGGCTTTATGCGGGTAGAGTTGGCATCGCCGTTAACAAGGCTTTGTACTTTCCTCTCGGTCGGAAACGCTTCCTCACGCTGTGCCATAGAAAGGCAGGGCCTATTGGATTTTCTTTGAGATATTATACTCTAGGGTCCGGATGTGTGTCAAAGATGGTCTGGTGTGGTGTCTGCAAGAGAATAGGGAAATTTGGAAATGTGCACCCATCACATGCTTAAAACCAAACCTGGAAATAGGCCTGGTGGCAAAGGCCAGCATGAGCTGTTGAATCAGGTATGGCCGTACCTCATTGACTACGGGCTTGTACATGAAGATATTTCAGGAAAATACAGACAGTGCGAGGATAAGACGGGAATGGCCACGAGCCATGACATCGGCAGCGTGCAAGTACACGTGTCAGAACTGTGGCATCACACAACATCAAGTCTTGGAATGGGTTATTGGGTTCGTGTTGTACCCAATTGAAATTTGGGTTGGGTTGGATTGTACTGGGTCACAAGTTTTGACATCTGGTCGGGTGGGTTTATGTGTTGTAAATCACCGGTGATCAGTCGTTTACGTTGGCGGACTTACATGCATCCGAAATTGGATAAAATGCACTAGGGCATAGGATATAGAATATAGGAGCCCTGAGGTGATTGGAAATAGGATTTAAGTTGATTGGAGAATAGGATTGAGGATTTTTGGGGAAACTGTCTTTGATGTTTGGGCATCAAGGAATGTTGCGAATCATGGTGGAATGTTATGGGAAGTTTGCAAGAGTTTTGAGCATGTTTGTTATTTCTTTATCTTGTGCTGTTCATCTGTTATGCTGGAATTATGTCTATAAGTATGTAGATTCCCCATACTCATTTCTGGCGAATCAGCCCTTTCATAAACTACTTGGTCCTCTACAAAGTTACTTTCATATCCGTATCCACTGCACATAATTTGATTGTGAGGTCGTCATGTTGTGGGGGTAAGCCAACTAACCCGTAAAGAATTCTTGGTGAGGGAAGTTCTTGACTTGATGTTCCCTACCTATGCTGGACTTCCACCCCCTTTAGTTTTGACCGGGTGTTAGTAAGATCCCTAAATCTATTCTATAAGGTCATGGAATTTACTCATTCCAATTTCAAGCTTTACTAACTACCAGGATGGAAATTGTGCTAAATAGCAGTGTTTTTTTTTTATTTGAATGATTGAGGTACAAAATTTAATCACTTCTCACTGGGATTTGATCTTCTCTGCTAAACGAAGTCCAACCACTAGAACATTCTATTTTCAACCCTTTATCTGATTAGTCTGTGCTTAGTTCTTCAGTTACTAATTGCTTTGGAAGGTGATAACCTACTAGCATAACCATGATCACTACTCCATATTTGAGCTGTTGCAATTTGCCAGTAGAGAGTGGTGAAATTTGCTGGCAGTATTAAATTTATTGCTTTATGCTGAATTCAGCAATTCAAGCTCATTGCTGTTACCTCTCATCTCATGAGTGAGTTCAATGTTTGGTATTCGGTTAGTTTAAACGGTACTGTGGAGGATATTTTATGTCACGCTAGAGTTGGGTAGTAGACCCCCTGTTGTAACTAGGGCTTAGTTGCCATGACTTTTGTTTCTTAGCTAGGTTGTTTTCAGGGTTAGGATACGTGACTGGTGCAGCCTTGTGGGGCACTTGGGAGGTTTCTGTTGCAGTCGTCGACAACAAAGTACAACAGAGATGAGAAACAGAAAGAAAGAGCAGAGAGCGAGAAGGAAATAGCTAGGCATAGAAAGGCATCGGGATCTGTGGCAGATCTGCAACTGTAGAGGAATTGAGAGAGTAGTGGTTTTTCTTTTCTTTTTCTTTTCCTTTCTTTTTTCATCTGAATTTTACGAGAATAGTTTGAGACGGAGAATTATCCCAAGAGTGAGGGATTCAATTTTTTGGTGTCTTTTCTGGGATAGCATTGAGGAATATATTTTTTGTGAAGAGGAGCGAGAAGAGGAAAGTGACCGAGTTGTAACCTTATTTTCATTCTTGTCTATTCTGGAGGTAGGACCCATTTCACCTAGTTAAAGGTATCTAAGTACTGGTATGAGATACTCCCCCCAGCTAAGGGCCCCCTTAAAGAAAATTCCTCCTCCCCATCTGGGTGCCTATCCAATTTTCATTGGCCCCTCACAGAACCTTAACAAAGGAAACTCCCCCCCCTATCTCTTCTCCCCATCCTCAGCTAGCTATCCATCTTACATAGGAAACTTTGAACCCACCCCATCGTCGGAAACCCACCCTATCACCTCCATGCCCAGTGGTCATGTACTCAAGAAAAACTCCCCTGAAACAAAGGAAACCTGCCCCGTCATCGTCATGCCCAGCAGTCATGTATTTTAGGAAATCCTCCAACCTGCCTTCATGCCTACTGTTACAATACCCTCTTGTTTGGGTATACTTGCAGTAGGCAACATTTCTTGTTTTGTTTATTCAACGGATCTGTCTCTTTCAGATTCTTACTTATCTCACTCTCGTAGTTCAAGTCCTTGACTCCTACGATTCCCCGATTCTCCCAATTGATGGCCCCGGTATTCTGAACATAGTGATTGGTAAGAGATCTTTTTGTATTGAAAAGTATTTAGATGGTTGCGTGAGAAACTAACTACTCCTGCCTATGAGCCTCCTTATATAGTCATTCCTCCCACAACCCTAACCCTTGATGACTCATCCTTATGAGTCGTTCATATGTATGACTCAAATGAGTCATCATGTGAAATCCATGAGCTGACTCCTATGAGTCTACCTCGCTAACTATCAAAAACCAATCAAAACTTATAAAACTAATCATGTGCGCAAATTGCATCACATGTGTGAAACCTGTGACTCATAATCTGAGTCGCATGTGAAAACATAACATCATATGACCACTATTGTGAGTCATAGAAAATCAAACAACAAATAAAAACCTACTAATGACTTGCTAGCACAAGTCATGTAAAATATTCATTCCTTCTGACTCATAATTATAAGTTAGGTGAAATCTGCATTACCAATTTGCCTTGCTTAGTCATGATCTATGACATTAGCTCCCGTCCTCCCATAGCATCAGTCCCATAATGCTACCTTCTAACCTCCCAGTCTCCACAATTTTGCTCCAATCTCCGATGCCTCCTGTTTCCACTGCTGTCGACCTTTTTCCAATTTCTGGCATCATCGTTGCAGGGATTTGGTCATATTGCCAGCATTTCGAAGTGCCCATTTCTGGTCTTTGATTGTCTTTTGCTGGCTTTAGATTATTTCTTCCTTGTTGGTTAACAGTCTCTGGAGATCATTTATCTGCTGTTGTAATGCTTCGGCATCCGGTTCTATTTTTTCGCTCCCCTCTCTTCCCACCTGTGTTCTCACCATTTTCCTCTTTTTTCTCTGCTGCTTATCTGTCGTTCACAGTGGCAGCCTTTCTCCCATTATCCTGGGGTAATACCCCGCATCCACCTTTTTCCATCAGTGTTCCCTACACCAATCATTATAGCAATATTCCCAACCCACTACCTCCCTATGGGCTCTTCTTTTCCTGGGTTCCCTTGGGAACCAGTTTCCTCCTTCCTTATCTTGTATGTGTAGTAGACAGCCGTCATTATAACAGCCAGTCCAGGACATTGCATCATGCACTAATTTCTCCCTATATTCCTTCTGTTCGTCCATCATGTCTCTTCCTGTTGGTCCCAAATACTCGGGACTAGTGGGAGTAGTGTCTCTGGGGACATACCCTGAGTCATCCCATGGTTTAGTTTTGGGTGGGGATGCGCAGTGCGATCGTTTTATCATGATGTGTACTCATTCTTGGTTTACGGAAGTACTTGGAGTGGAAATGGTGGGTTGCGAGTTTGGCATTTTCGAAGTTTTTGGCTGGGTACCAGGTTTTATTATGTTCTGGTGAGTATCCTGTCCACTTGGCTCCATATTGCAGGTTGCCGCGATATAGTCAAGAGTCTATTACTTCCTCTAGTTCGTATTCGTTTTCACCGTCTCTTTCTATAGGCGGTGAGGGTTCTTGTTTTTGAGAGGGAAATTGATTGTCTTGGTAAGGTTCAAGTAGTGAGATGTGGAATGTGTTGTGGATTTTCATTGAGGGTGGAAGTGCCAGCTTATATGCGCTCTTCCCTATTTTCACCCCAATCTTGAATGGTCTGATTTTCTTGTAATCCAGCTTCTTTGATAGTTGCGTGGTTTTGATGTTTCTTGACAACAATCATACTATGTCTCCTGATTGCCAACTGGGATCTGGTCTTCGGTGTTGATCATAAATTTCTTTTGTCGTAACAGAGCCATGACTATCTCTTGACGTAGTGACTCATGCAGGTTACTCATTTCTGTTATGGGGTAGTCCAACCGTAGATAAGGCCAGTAGGTCTAAGCCGTAAGCTTCTTGAAGTAAGGTAAGGTAGGGTAGAGCGAAGATTGTTAAGGTAGGCTCGTATGTCCTGAAGGTTTTAGAAAGAATATGTGTAATAAAGTTTTTTCAAGAATAAGTTAATAAATATATTAATAAGATCTCTTCTCCGTTGCTTGATGTTTCTGATAGCTGGGAGTACCTCGATATTTATATTCCGCGTCTGGGTTATCGCGGGCTACAATCAACTCCCATACTATTTAAGTACCTCCGTCGAAAACCTCTTAATTTTCCTAAGTGCGAACACTCTTGACCCTGAGAATATTTGCCTTGCTTAGCTTTGATCTCTTCAGACTCCTATTGTTTCTGGGGGGTGTGAATGCCACTCCAGTAGGTAGTCTTCGATCTCTCCACTATATGAACTTAATTTGAGTATGCCACCCTAATGGCAACTATACCAATTGTTCTGCCTCAAAACATAAAGTGATCAGCTTTAATGAATGAGCGCGGCCATTGTGTTGCATATTGATGCATCACAAGGCCCATCGGATATATAGGGTTTTTTGCTCTGGATCGAGCCAATAGCTTATCCAGCGAAAACCTCTCATACCGATTCTCGAGTAGGCCCTCTTGGGGCACTACTTCTTTCAAAGCAAGAGGCTCGGCTCTATGGCTACCCGTCGGTGCCATAGGCTCACGATATTCGGTCACTAAGGTTTCTTCCCAAATCGTCCCATCACTTATCAGCCATAATATTTAACTGCTAATGTACAAGGTAATAGCTTGCTCAAAACTTAACCAAATTCCTCCGAGTCACTTCCCATGAGTCGCCAAAGGTACCCTCTCATATATCCTACGGACAGCATCCGGTCGGACGGATGGCGACGACGTATATGGTGTTAAGCTGAAGGTGCCATTTATTGTGGCTAAAGTGTCGGGACGCAACTCGGCCGTAATACCGTAATGATGCCCGGTCCCTACATGGAGGCTGCAGGGGTATGGTAGAAACAATCCTATGTAAAGGCCGGGTAACTTTGGCACTTTTTTCCATATGCCTAACAGTAGCTCCCCCTCCCAAGACTTCATCTCGAACGTCTTCTTTTTTTTTTCAAAAATATAAATAAAAAATAAAAAAAATTAAAAAATAAAAAATAACTTTTCCATGGGAACTCAACATGGTAGGGTAAAAAACTTTTGTGCGTTGGCTTGGCCATGCAAAGAAAACCTTGCCAAATTATTCCAATCCTGCCCGTCCTGGCATTTCGGGATTCAATCTATGAAATTCTATCACTAATTCCTCAGCACGCTCTAGGTGCTCCGGGGGTTCCCAGGTGTTCTTGTCTTCGGAACAACCTTTCCATTTCACAAAATATCGGAGCTCTCGGAGGACCTTATTTTGTCCTCTAACTCATCTCGTGTAGGAGATTATTTCACTCCTCACAATTCTCTCCACTTCCCATTCTAAGTCACCTTCGACTTCTTCTGGGTCGCGGGGTGGCTGTGCCCGTCTGGGCCGAGTAGAGACTTGGTAGGGTTCGAGCAGCGCTACATGAAAAACTGGATGGATTTTCCACCAGTCGAGTATTTGAAGTTTGTAGTCTCGTTCGCCTTTCTTTTCCAACACTTTAAAAGGCCCATAGAGCTTTGGGCTCAGCTTCTTCGAGGGTCGTTTTGATCGCATATTTTTGCTGTTGAGCATGACTTGGTCTCCGACCTTTATGTCTGGTTGCTCTCTGGCTTTTCGATCGTAATACCTTGACATGGCCTCTCGTGTAGATTCCAGTGTCTCCTTGGCTTGTTCATGTATATTTTTCATCCAGTGTGCGTAAAGGGCCGCACCTGGATTTTGAGCCTCACGTTCTCTCATCCATTCTGTCTGTGGATGGAAGCCATAGTTTGCAAAGAAGGGAGTCAATTTGTGTGCATTGGTAGTAGAGTTGTTGTAGGCATATTCTGACACCGGCAGGAGTTGATACCAATCATCCTGATCATAGTTGACGAAGCTTCGCAAGTAACCTTCCAGCACCTGGTTGGTTCTTTCGGTTTGCCCATCAGTCTGAGGGTGGTAGGCTGTTGACATTCTTCTTTTAATTCCCAGAGCCTGGCACAATGACTCCCAAAACTCGCCTTGAAACTTTGCTTCCATGTCGGAAATAATTTCCGTGGGTAGTCCGTGGAGTTTCCATACTTCTCGGAGGAAGATATTGGCAACATCCTTTGTGGTCGCATTCTCCTTTAGACCGACAAAATGTGCCATCTTGGTAAACCGATCCACTATGACCATGATCTGGGTGTGTCCCTGCGATTCTGGTAGTTACACAATAAAATCTGTCGAGATAAATGTCCAGGCTGCGTAGGGTACTTGTAAGGGTTGAGGCAACCCATATCTTGCATGTCGAGGAGACTTATTGTGTTGACATTCATCGCAGGATCTGACATAGTCATTAACCCAGCCTGTTAGCCCCTTCCAGTAGAAGTCTTGTGTGACTATTTCTAGGGTTTTTTCTTGGCCGAAGTGTCCAGCAATTTTTGAGTCATGGCATCCATTCATTATGAGGGTTTGGATACCTTCGTCTGCTGGGATTAAAAGCCGGTCCTTGTAGTATACTAGCCCATCCTTCAGGCTCCAGAATTTGGGAAGGTCCATGCTGTCACTTTTCAGTCTTTCTAACTCCTGCCTTCTCGTGACCCACTCTTCATCTCGTTCAGCTGCTTCTTTGACTTTGGCCACAAAGTCTACATCAAACTTCTTTATTTCCACTCGTACGATGATAGCATTGGACAACATTACCACTTCTTGTGATAGTTTAGGATTGTGTTCTTCATCGTAATGGTCGAAATGCTTATTGTTTCTAGAGTCTGCTTGTAGAAAGCATACCGTTGGCTTTTTTCCAAGCAGATCACTGCTTCCGTAGCCTGCATCCGCTCGTCCTGTTATCGCCAAGTTTGTTACTTCCAGGAGCTCGGTGTTGTCGATTTTCTCGATAATAATTTGAGCTATCCGATCCTCCTTGGAGATTTTGTAATCCGCATCCATCAGGTTAACCATTAAGACTTTTATTTCGCCTGTATAGTCAGTGTCTATCACCCCGGCGCCTATGTGTATACCATGTCTAAGTGCCAATCCGCTTCGGGATGTAATTCGCCTATAGGTTCCTTCAGGAAGCCTTATAGCTATTCCTGTCACAACTAGGGACTGTCCCTTCCCAGGGATGGTTAGCCTATCCATACTAGACAAGTTATGTCCTGCCGCGAGCATTGATCCTCTAGTGGGGATCCTAGCACTTTCTGCCAGTCTATGGACACGGATTCTTGGTGGCTCTGAGCTTTCACCCAAGTCTTCTGTCTCTGACATTTAGTCATCCTCTGGCCTAGGATCGAGTTCCATGTCCTTTGTGGGGGTTAATCTTTTGTCCCCAGGGTTTTTCCATACCACAGCGATTTGTAAGAAGTTTTCGGGTTTCAAAATTGACTGTTGACTATGGGTAGCTTCCCCTTCAGGACGGTACTCCGGCCATCTACTCAGTGCATCTGGTTTCCCACCCCGGGTTCCTGGTCTGTAAACAATGTGGAAGTTAAAGTCCGCTAGCTTTTGTACCCATCAAATTTGTCTCGCACTCCATGCCTTGGTGGTGAGAAAGTACTGTAAATTCTGATGGTCCATATAAACCGTGATGGGGACCTCCGTTCCTGCCAAATAGTGGCGCCATTCCTTGAAGGCTTCTACAATTGCCAACAATTCCTTGTCATGAATGTCGTAGTTCCGTTCCGCCGGGCTGAACTTTCGTGAGTGGAATGCTACTGGGTGTAGCTTTCTCCTTACCAGCTGTGATAGGACACAACCAAGTCCAAAGTCGCTTGCACCAGTTTCCACTATCGTTTCTTTCATGGGGGCAAAATGGCAAAGAATTGGTGCTGTCATAAATTGTTCTTTCAGGAATTCAAAGGCTTCAGCCTGTTCTCTTCCCTAGGTGAAATGTTTAGAATTTCCTTTCAGGAGCTCCGTAATTGGTTTGCAAATTGCCAAGAAATCCTTGATAAATCTTCGGTAAAAATTTGCGAACCCCATGAAGATCTATATGTCCTTTACCAATTTAGGCTACTTCCAATTTTGAATAGACTCCAATTTTTTCTCGCTCATGGAGACTCCTTTTGTGGTTACTACGTAACCAAGAAATTCCACTGTAGTAACGTGAAAATAAGACTTTGCGATAGAGACTGCTAGTTGGTATTCTCTTAGGCATGCTAACACCTTCCGCACCAGCTCCACATGACTTGCCTCATCTGCCGAGTAGATGAGAATGTCATCCATATAGACCACAACCCCATGATCTAGGAATTCTCTTAATATTGTGTTCATCATTGTGTGGAAGGTAGCTGGGGCATTGACTAGCCCGAATGGCATGACTTTGTATTCAAAGTACCTGTAGCGGGTCCGGAAAGCCGTCTTCCATTCGTCTCCTTCTTTAATCCTGATTAGGTAGAACCCATCCTTTAGGTCTAGTTTAGTAAAGATAGTTGAGCCAACGACTCGGTCTCGTAACTCCGTCATTAGGGGGATTGGGTATTTGTTAGATATCATGACCTTATTTAGGCTCCTATAATCAATGCATAGTCGTCAGCTACCATTTGGCTTTGGTACGAACAGTATTGGAGCCCCACACGGCGCCATGCTAGGTCTGATTTTTCCTTGTTCTAACATCTCGTTTAAGTATATACGTAGAGCCTCTAATTGAGAGGCGGAAAGCTTGTAAATGGGTCCCTAAGGGGGGCTTAAACCCTCCTTGAGGTCGATTGCGTGATCGAAAGTCCTCCTTGGTGGCAGTTTTTCAGCAGCCGATGGTAGAAAGAGGTCCGTATAATCCAGGTACTCTTCTGGCAACTGGCCAATTACCAGTTCCCTGCTCTCATCAATTGAGCTTACCAGACCAACAACTGTCGTGTCTGGATCGTGTGCCACATCATCGTCCCATTCAAATTGTTCGTCCCAGTCACACCATGTACCTGGACCACAGTAGTCATGACATTTCTGGTTTTGAAATTCCCACCTATCCGAATAGATTATATTAGATATGGGGTGTTCCTTCAACCATCCATAGGGTATTATCATCCCCCATCTGTTCGTAGGTGCCACTTCACAAGAGACTTCAGTTGTATGGCAATTCACTCCTATTTCCATTTTTATGGGGGTAGTATATTGTTTGCCACTGGCCTTGGCAATGTCGCCTGTAAATCCTTTAATCGGAATGTGATTTCTGCGAGTTATGCAGGGTACGTCTAATTCTCGTGCCAGTTTTTCAGTTAAGACAAAAACATCAGCCCCCGAGTCTAGCAAGACTTGGATACGGTAACATTTTCCTTTAACATGGAGGTGTGCATGACCATCCAAGTGCTCATAAAGGGTAGGTTGCGGGGCAACGAGTTTGTGTCGCTTACCTGATGGCGCTGTTTCGATATGTCTTCGCTTCGACATTTTTACAACCAGAATCTGGTATGGACTTCAATAGGTCCTTTCGCACTTAATGAGGGTTTGAGAGTTCTCCTCGAGCAAAATCTTTGTCTTGATGAGTATGTTGACCTAGTGTATCTAGGTACTTGGGGTCTTTGGTGCGCTTTGAGGAATATTCGGCACAAAGAGATAATAGTACTGTGGTGTACTTTCGTGTATTTCTGGATTGTTGTACAAATATTCCCAGTGGGGTGTACGAAAAAGGATGGTTCTCTTGGGACAAAGGATAAAAGTTCCGGGTCCCAGGTTAAGACATGTACCAAGCGAAGTCGTGTTGGTACTAAGGTATAATCGGTGTAGGCGTTAATCATTTTATTCTTGCAGTTTTGTATAGTTGGGTATGTGGGGTGTAAAGATTTTGAGTTTACTATAACGCCCATGTTATTTTGACCAATCAGGTCTCCTCAGGTAAACTGACATGAAAAGAATGTTTTACGGTTATTGGGCAGCCCACTACCAGCGGTCTTTATCCCCTACCGAGGGGTTCCCGAATATAACCTGACCGGTGCTTTTCTCATGGTAAAGCGTGGGTGCGATCCGTCAGTGCTATCAGCGTGGGCTAAGATTTAAGTCTGGTGGGGTATGAGCCCCCATTGCGAGTTTGTGTCAGACCACAAGTACCCATACGCCGTCGCTGTATGGTGCCAATCCCCTCCTGGTCTACTCAACCCCTTTGCCTCCTTAAGCTTATGCACAGACCTGAATCAGTGTAAGGAGTAACTCTTTCAATTAGATGGTGACCAGTCCAATGCTCTTCAGCCGAGAAGAGGGTGTATGGACCTCGCTGAATACCCCTCAATTGGATCCCGGGTCGGATAGTTCCCAAAGTTGTGGTGGCGGCCTAGTCATTGCCACTTGACCAACCTATGGCCGCCTGTCTTGGGGGGCCCGGACCTCCAATCGAGTGTTCCATCTTTTTGGTTGTCTGTGTTGGGTTACAGAACTAACCACGGCCACTCTTCTACACATGCCCCACTTGTGGTTGGTAAGTCCACAACGGGTGCATGAGCCTGGTGTTTCTTTTCTTTTGTCTACCAGAGTTTGGGGAATTCCCTCATGAGCTTTCTTCCAATCTGTGTGTATTGGTGATAGATTGCCTTGTCCCCCGTTTGGTTTTTGTGTTTTCCACTCTGTTGTGGTTGCTTTTGGTGACCAAGACTTTTTATTAAACCTGGTATCTGGACTTTTATTTTCGTTGCCACGCTTTCTTTTTGTGGCATTTCCTCGCCCTTTTGCCATTGCCTGGGAAAGGTTCTGGCATTGTAAGAAAGATTCCTCTAGCTTGCCAAAGCCTCTTAGTGCCTTGAGCCAATCTTCATCGGAATCGTATGTCTCTCCTGAGAGCCTTCTCAGGATTTGTTCCGGGAGTTTGTCCTCGACCAGGAGCCTCCACCCAATGCCTGACATTTTAGCTTTGATATCAAGGTTTTCGAGTAGAAGGAGGTATTCTTCAATGTCATTATTGTACGGGATTTTCTTCATGTCCTGTGCTGCCTCTCTTTCCTGCTCGATGCTCGAATATCTGCTAATGATTTCTTGGGTAAATCTGGTCCAAGAGACCAAATCTGGTTGAAAAGGAGCACCCATAGCACCCATCATACTTTTTCGATACCATTCGGCGAAGGGAGCTACCTTTTTTCCCTTTGTCTTTTTTAATGCATAAACAATTTTATGATGGTCTTCTGTCCATTGGTCTGGGTTTCTAGCAAAATAATCTTCGCAATCCAACACCCATGTGTTAATGTCCTCATAGACCTTAGCCTCAAATATAGATGGCGGGTCTGCGTGCCTTTTTCCTCAGGTAATCGCGCTTCCCAGTATCTCTAACATGTGGTCCTGGTCTGGGGCGCTTCCTTGCGGGTGGCGGCTCTCAGGTCTATGTGTTGGAACTGGGGCTGGGCCTTCACCATTGCTGGCACCGCTACTGCTGCTTCTGCTGCTGCTGGGGTTAGGGTCTCCACCCCCAGCTCCACGCATCTTTGGGGGTCCTTGGCCACCTCCTCCTTCTCCGCCTCCTCCTCCTGCTACTGGTTGGCCTCAGTCGACTTCTTTTCCTTTCTTTGGCCTCCCAGCTAGGGAGCCGGAGGAAGGTGGAGCAGTTTCTACTGTGGCTTGTCTTGTTGGAACAGAGGGGGTGGCTGCTGAGAGAGCTACTTCGGTTAACTGTTGCTGCACTAGTTCCATCATTTCTCGCATTCTCTGTTCGGCAGCTCTCCGTTGTTCCTGGTCAATCTCAACCTGGGCTTGGACTTGTTGGATCAACTGTTCCAGCGGTTGATCTCTCGAAAAGGATGCTTGTCCTGTCAAGTCAATATTCTGATGCAACTGGGTACTCACCGCTTGTTGCTGCTCGTGTTGAGCATTATGTTTTCGTAGTTCCTCTGCTACTTGGTCTTGGAAGTGCCTTTGAGATGTCTCTACCTCCATTGCGAATGCGTTCATTTTTAGGTTTATACCAGTTAACTGGTTTTCTACTATATGTTCTCCCTGATCAAGCATAGAGCGGTAGCTTTCGAGCTCGTCGGCATATTGGCGTCCTCGTGCGGACAGATCATTATAGGCTATATGTTGCTTGTCTATGGATCTTGAAGCATTCTGGTCAACTTGACTTAGAGATTCCATGATGTGTCTTAAGATAGCCAGAACTTCTGGCTGTCTCAGGGGGCCACGTGATCCTTCTCTAGGGATAGCGACTCTTTTTTCGATCCTTCCCCATGATCTTCTTCCTCTTAAGGAGCCTGCTGGGGAAGTTCCGCTTGAGAGGTAAGGGGGGTTTTGCGTAGCGGTAGTGGCTAGTATAGACGTCACATCGCTGGCTGGGGAAGGAGCTCCCTCTTCCATTTGTACATCGTGCCCTGGCCCTTGTATGGCCAAGGGCATAAGTGAGTCTTGTCTAATGCGATCCATGATAGGTATAGGTAGCAGGTAGAGGTAATTCGGAGGTAGTGAGCCTAGGTAACGTGGAGAGTATTAATATACTGTTATGGGGTAGTCCAACCGTAGATAAGGCCGGTAGGTCTAAGCCGTAAGCTTCTTGAAGTAAGGTAAGGTAGGGTAGAGCGAAGATTGTTAAGGTAGGCTCGTATGTCCTGAAGGTTTTAGAAAGAATATGTGTAATAAAGTTTTTTCAAGAATAAGTTAATAAATATATTAATAAGATCTCTTCTCCGTTGCTTGATGTTTCTGATAGCTGGGAGTACCTCGATATTTATATTCCACGTCTGGGTTATCGCGGGCTACAATCAACTTCCATACTATTTAAGTACCTGCGTCGAAAACCTCTTAATTTTCCTAAGTGCGAACACTCTTGAGCCTGAGAATATTTGCCTTGCTTAGCTTTGATCTCTTCAGACTCCTATTATTTCTGGGGGGTGTGAACGCCCCTCCAGTAGGTAGTCTTTGATCTCTCCACTATATGAACTTAATTTGAGTATGCCACTATAATGGCAACCATTCCAATTGTTCTGCCTCAAAACAGAAAGTGATCAGCTTTAATGAATGAGGGCAGCCATTGTGTTGCATATTGATGCATCACAAGTCCCATCGGATATATAGGGTTTTTTGCTCTGGATCGAGCCAATAGCTTATCCAGCGAAAACCTCTCATACCGATTCTCGAGTAGGCCCTCTTGGGGTACTACTTCTTTCAAAGCAAGAGGCTCGGCTCTGTGGCTACCCGTCGGTGCCATAGGCTCATGATATTCAGTCACTAAGGTTTCTTTTTAAATCGTCCCATCACTTATCAGCCATAATATTTAACTGCTAATGTACAAGGTAATAGCTTGCTCAAAACTTAACCAAATTCCTCCGAGTCACTTCCCATGAGTCGCTAAAGGTGCCCTCTCATATATCCTATGGATAGCATTAGGTCAGACGGACGGCGACGACGTATATGGTGTTATGCTGAAGGTGCCATTTATTGTGGCTAAAGTGTCAGGACGCAACTCGGCCGTAATACCGTAATGACGCCCGGTCCCTACATGGAGGCTGCAGGGGTATGGTAGAAACAATCCTATGTAAAGGCCTCGTAACTTTGGCCCTTTTTTCCATATGCCTAACAATTTCCTCTTTCTGCGTTATTTTTGCTTGCATTAAATTTCCTATCATTGCGTATTCTGGGTGGATTCTATAGTTCGCATAAAAGGGTGATATTCCAATAGTCTCCTGATGCCCATTATTGTATGCGAATTCTGCTAGGGGTAGGAGTTTGCACCAATTATTCTGCTGATAATTGATGTATGCTCGCAGATACTGTTCTAGTATTCTATTGGTCCTTTCTGTTTGTCCATCTGTCTATGGGTGGAATGCTGTACTGAGTCTTCTTTCGATTCCTAATTTGCTTGTGATTTCCTTCCATAGGTCCAAAGTGAACAGGGATCCCATATCTGTGATGATGTCTTTTGGTAATCTGTAGAGTCTAGCAACTTCTTTAAGGAAGAGCATTGCAAACTGTCGTGCATCTAGATACTTCTTGCAGGGGATGAAATGACTCATTTTTGTGAGGCGATCGATGACGACCAATATCATGTCATAATCTTCTAACTTGGGTAGGTCCATGATGAAGTCCATGGCGATTGATTTCCATGGTCGGTCTGGTGCTTCATTTGGTTGTAGTAGTCCATAGGGTACGTGTCATACCACTTTTGTTCGTTGGCACATGTTGCAGTTTTTTACGTATTGTTTGATCGTTTCTCTCATTCTTGGCCAATAATATTTCCATTGGATTAGGTTGGTAGTTTTGGCCTTCCCCCATGTCCTGCGAGGGGGACATCATGGTGTTTCTGAATAATTGTTGTTCTTAATTTTTCATCCTCCAGTACCCATATCTTTCCTTGATACCATAGGTAGTCATTTTTCCACTGGCATAGGCCCAGGGCTACCCCTTTTAATTCTTTTTGTCCAGCTACCAATACCTTTCAGATTTCTTAGATCCATTGGTCTTGTTGTACTGCTCGTTGGGTTCCTTCTTCATCTTGATTATGGAATGGTGTCATTTCTATTTCTTCTAGGAAGTATTTTTCTTTTGGTAATAAGGTTCTCTGCTTATACGTGATTCTTGGGTCCCCCTCCTGTGGTAGGTCCCCTTCCCTTCTCGTTAAGGTGTCTGGTTTACCGGCTTCTTTTCCAGGTCAATATTGTATTTTGAAGTCAAACTGACTTATATATTCTTCCCACCTAATTTGTCGTTCATTTAGTTCCTTTGTGGTCATGAAGGGCACTAGGTTTTTGTGGTCTGTTAGGACCTTTACTTGGTGTTGACATCCCTTCACATATCGCCTCCATTCCTTCAGCACTTGAACTATTGCCAATAGTTCTTTGTCGTGAATATCATAGTTGCATTGGGCCATATTCATTGTCTTTGAGCGATAGGCTACGGGGTTCTATTTCCCATCTGCTTCTTACTGAGATAGGATTCCTGTGCAAACGTATTCCGAAGCATCGGTCTCTATCATCGTAGGTTTTGTTGGATCATAGTGTGCCAGTACTGGGGATGTGGTGAGTTTTTCCTTCAGTTCTTTAAAGGCTCTTTGCTCCATTTCTCCCCATTCCCACTGGTTTTTCTTTTCTGTTAGTCGGTAGAGGGGTTTTGCTATGTGGCTAAACCCTTCGATGAATCTTCGGTAGAAGTTGTAGAATCCTAGGAAGCATTGTACTTCTTTGACTTTTTGTGGAGGTTTCCAGTCCCATACAATGCTGGTCTTCATTGGGTCCATCTGGATTCCCTCCCTGTTGATGATAAATCATAAGTATTCTGTTTCCTTTTTGTGGAATTCGCACTTTGATGGTTTGACTTTCATCCCAGAATCTTGTATGTCAGCCAATATATTACTAACATCCTTTTTGTGTTGTTCGAGGCTATCTGAGTATACCAGGACATTGTTCAGGTAAACTATGCAGCATACGTCGATATATCTCCACAAGGTATTGTTGATCCATCTTTGAAAGGCTGCCAGGGTATTGGTCACCAAAAATGGCATCACCAGGTATTTGTAAGTTCCTAGTTTGCTAGTAAAAGTCGTTTTGCTTTCATCTCCTTCTCTGATACGTATGTTGTAATAGGCATCCTTTATGTCTAACTTGGTGAAGTACTTCACCATACTTAGTCTGTCTATGGCTTCCCCTATTAAGGGTAAGCGATATCTATCCTTTTTCATGATTTCATTGAGTCCCCTATAATCCATACATAATTGCAGGGTTCCGTCCTTTTTTTTCATGAATAATATCCGTAATGCTTGGTCTGTCCACACCTGATAGATCCAACATGGTTCCTTGTTCTGTTGGATGTAATTTTTTAATTCGTTTAGTTTGTCTGCTCCTAGTCAGTATATTTTCTTCTTTGGGACCTTCTTTCCCTCTTCTAGGGTTATTTCCAGGTCTACTCCTTCCCGATGTAGAGGTAGTCCTTTCTTTTCTTCCTGCTCGAATACATCCAGTAGATGGTGGTATTCCTTTGGGATTGTTTCCTCTATTCTTCTCTTGTCCTTTTGCTTTTGGTGTTGTATGGCCAATTCCGTACTGATGTTAATGGCCTCTACTTGAATTGTTTCTTCTATGTTCCTCCATTGAACTATCCCTGTGGATTCTCCTCATCGGTAAAAGCGTCCAAACGCTTTGGCTGATATTTCGTGCATCACAATCCTCTTGCATCGCTTCTTTTTATCTGGTTCATCTTTTTGGTAGGTTTGTTGGATATCAGAGGGATCTGAACTCCCAAATCCATTGTCCCCCCTCTGGGTGTCTTTCAGCTCCGTTACTTCTAGTAAGTCTTCCGTGTTGATTTTCTCTACTAGGAGTTGTACTATTCGGTCTCCTTTCTTTATCTGGTATTCATTATTACTGAGATTGATCATAACTACCTTCACTTCTCCAGTGTAATCTTCATCGATTACTCCTGCATTCATCATAAGTTGATGCTTGACTGTGGGACTGCTTCGAGGAGCTATGCGTCCATAGGTTTGTGGAGGTAGCCCTAGGGCTATTCTGGTTCGTACTATTCCTTGCCCATTGGCAGTTATCTTGACATCTTCGCTTGCATACAGGTCATGTCCTGCACCCTTTTCTGAGCCTTTGGTGGGCATCCTTGCTTCTGGTATCAGCCTTCTGACCCTGACCCTTTGGTCTCCCCTGATCTTGATCTCCGAAAGCCTTGTGATCAGGTTTTCTTCCTGAGCTTCAGCTTCTGGTACTGAATAGACCACTGGTGAACTGTTGAGACACCATGTCATACATCGTTCACTATTGAATGTGATCTTTCTTTCGTTCCAGTCTATTGTGGGAATGTGTTCTCTCAACCATGGCATTCTAAGGATGACTTCATGATTCTGTAGGTCTGCTACCTGAAAGGTTCCCTCTTCATGGTGACTTCATATCTTCACCGATACTTCCGCCATGTGGGTTACAGGCCCCATTTGGCTTGGTTTTCCATCAGCCAAGTAGATTTCTCTCACATTCTTGACTTCTTGAATTGTTATTCTGTGTTTCTTACAGACTTCATTGTTGATGAAGTCTTCTGTTGCTCCTGAATCGATCATTGCATTGATTATAACTGTGTTCTTTCCTTCTCGTAACTGTACTTTTACCATGACATGGTCGTTTTCTTGTTCTACTGATTCCGTGCGCTGAGGTGCCACGTAGTAATTAGATAAAATGATGGGTTTTCATTCTGGTCTGTCCCTCAGTCCATCACTTACTGGGGACATTCCTCATTTCCCGCCAGCTCTTCTTCTCTTTCTACCTCTATTTTCTTGAGCATGGGTCAACTCCTCCTCATCTTGTGGTCTTGTAGTCTCCACTCTTTTCTTACCACCGTATAATCCTTGTTGTTTCTTGGGCTCCTACACTCCCTCGCTAAGTGTCCTGGCTTGGCACATGCTAAGCATAGGTTGTTGTTCCTCCTTCGCACCAACTCGTTTTTTGATAGGTTGAGATTGGGCCTTCTCCGCATTGTGTCTAGATCTATGGGGTCCCCTTTTGGGGTCTCTTCCCTTCCTGTCCTAAATCTCCCATTGCAGTTCCTGGATGTTTCCATCGTCTTCTGCCCCATTGCTTGACCTCCTTGCAAGTGTTTGATCATGCCTCTGTGATTTTCTTTCTCAATGGCCCACTTGACCATGCCTTTCACGCTATCGGTTGTGAAGTGATTGGCAGCCCACGCATCCTACAGAGTTCTATTGATTCCTTTCAGGAACTGTCTTCTCATAGTTCCTTCGTCTTTATTTGACTCCATTACGGTGAGTTGGAACTCATTCCAATAATCTGTTACTGGTTCTTTTCCCTGTCTCATATGCTCCAGTTTCATGCTTGCTGCATTTTCTGTGTCGATGTCTCCAAACTGGCCTTGGAGCGCCTCAGTGAATTCTTCATATATTGTCCAAGGTTCCATTCTTCTTCCCTCTGTATAGGGTGTTATCCAGCTGGCTGCTCCTTCCCTTAGTAGGGACTTGACATATTTGATCTTCCGCCTTGCTTCTGTGGTTCCTGTAGTGTCGAAATATACCCTGCATTGGGCCAAAAATGTTCGCAGCTTGCTGCATGTTCCGCTGAATGTTGGTGGCTTTTCTACCTTCATTCTGTCTCCATTTTCTCTTCTGCCATTCAGGCGGTCAAGAATTTCAGCAAATTGTTCAGTGGTAAACCCTTGGATTTGTGTCACTGGTGGTGGGATTGTGGCCCCTCCCAGCGGGGGTACTCCTACTCCTGCTCCTGCTCCTCCTGCTCAGGGCACTCCTGCTCCTGCCCCTCCAGCTGGGGGTACAACATCTATTGCGTCACTCATTGTCTATATTGTACTGTACACTTATCAAAAAGTGGGATCTGATCATCTAATATTAGATCTAATCAGATTTATCAAGTCTGAAAATATCCTAAACCCTGTAAACCTCCAACTCATCTCTAACCCAGAGTCAACAACCAATTACCAACTGAATAAACTATTTTTGAAGTATTTATTTTACTTTCTACATCTAACTTACAGGTATCATCTGACCCATGTTGTTCGGAGATCCTATTGTACCTGTAGAAGAAATAGTTGTAGCTTTTATGATATTTGTAATATGGAGGTTGAGTAGATAATGGTTGTCACAAAAGTTTACTAGGTTTAGGGTGGACTCAAACTTGGCAACTTGATAGCTACTAAACTGTTCTTTATATAAGAACCTCCTTCCCTCTATTTCCTTCTCACTTCATCATATTCGTCAATAACATTATCAAAGTCTACACCACACTACCATTCATATCGACCACACCTCCAACTATTTTGTTTTTCCCCCTTAATGGGATTTTAAAAGTCACTTGCAGTATCGTTGGATCCCTTTTACCAACAAACAAATAGTACAGTATGTGAGAACTCTAATTGTCTTGAAAATAATCCAATGTTCATTGAATACTAACTTCAAGACAATAATATTGAAGTAGTATCTTTCTTTTATACAATTAGACTTGTAATCATATTGTATTTATATTTGAGAAGGTGGGTTTTAAATATTCAAAACTGTGTGCATCAATGAGGAACTAATCAGTGTCAAAATAGGACTATGGCTTGTGAGATTTGTAGTGGATGTAGGCAAGAGAAAGATGAAGGAGAGTTTGATAAGGACCATCAAGGGAGGCTGCGAAAAAGTTGCAAGCTATGTCTGGTATGTTTTAGAACTATTTAGTTACACTGCTCATATGTTCTTTTCTTTTGTGAGATCATTTTTCTTTTCTTTTACATTTGTGATACCAACATTATTAAATTAATATTAGATGCGAGAAAGAAACAGAAGAAGACAGGCAAGAGAGCAATGTTTACCAGCTGTGGTTGTTCAGGATAATATACATGAAGATGCACAACCTGCTGGACTTGAGCAACCGCCTCAACCAGTCGAGAATTGAAGATATCCTCTTGCCTATATTAATAATCATTTGTTATGGCGAGAACTTGATTGTGGCAGGATGGATATAGTCTGTCCCCACTGTCAAGCAAGGTACTGGATATCTGAAAGAATTATACAATGTGGTATTTGAAATCTGCAGTTTGAGAGCTGCTGCAAATATGGAGATGTTGTACTTCCCAGATTACAAGTCTTACCTGAACCGTTACATTCTCTTATGAATGGTATTACTCCAGAGGCAAGACAGTTCCGAAAAAATCTTCGATCATGGAATTCTGCCTTTGCCTTTACATCTGTTAATTATAATATGGATCAAAGATGGGAGATTCAAGGACAAGGAGTACATAACCTTCAGATCCATGGGGAACTGTATCATTTACAGGGTCCATTGCAGCCACCTGGTGAGCTTGAGGCAAAATACTCTCAAATTTATCTATATGATCAAGCTTTCGCCGCACAAATAAGAGCCGATCGATTCCCACAATTAGATCGCAATATCCTGGAGCAACTGGTGTTAATGCTTCAAACTTGCTCACCATGGATTGGTGTTTACAAAACTACTGCTGAGCGACTTCAAGACATGAGACAAGATGGGTATGGAGAGGAGTATTTGATTGCATTGAATCCAAGATTGGAGTTGATAATAAATGGAGAGTCTGATCCAAGGAGAGCAAATATGCCCCAAGCCAATGAGGTAGCTATGATAATTCCAGAGGTGTATGGAGAAAAAGGTTTTCGAGATATTATTCTTGCAGAATGAAGACTGCTCCCTGATAGAGCAAATATGCAAGATGTCAATAAATTTCAGCGAATAACTCAAAACCATTCTGCATACCTACCACTTCATTATGTCTTAATGTTTCCTAATGGAGAACTTGGATGGCACTGGGGGTTACAACTCAGAAACCCAGATGGGAGAAGGCAAAAGGTCAGACTTCATCAAAGAGCCTTTTATCGATACAGGTTACACATCAGAACAGATGAACCAACAACAATATTTCGATGTGAAAGGTTGTTTCAACAATTGGTCGTTGATGCATGGGCTGTATCAGATCAAAGCAAGTTGACATGGATTCAAAATCACCAATCCAATCTTAGAGCTGACTTATATAACAGATTGGTTGATATTCTGCAAAGAGATGACCTTAATGTTGATCTTACAGATGTTGGAAAGAAAGTGGTATTGCCATCAAGCTACTTAGGTGGTGACAGATTTATGCAACAAATATTCCAAGACAGTATGGCAATAGTAAGACATCTTGGAAGGCCTTCACTATTTATTACTTTTACTGCAAATCTGAAATGGGAAGAGATCACACAGGAGTTACTACCAAGCCAGAGTGCAGCAGATAGGCCTGATCTGGTGGCTCATATATTCTATATGAAACAACATGCATTGTTAGATGAAATCAAGAAAGGAAATATTTTTAGAAAATGCAGAGGTGATGTGTAGACAATAGAATACCAAAAGAGAGGATTGCCACATATGCATCTTTTGGTTTTTGTGGAGACAGATGCATCATTCCTAACTGCAGAGAACATTGATAGAATCATTTCCGCTGAGCTTCCAGACGACAGCACAGACCAAGGAAAAGAGTTATTACAAATTGTTCACACCTCCATGGTTCATACAATGTGTGCTGGTGAAAATACAAGTGCAATATGAATGAAAGAAGGTCGAAATCATACTGCAAAGAAATGCACGAAAAAGTATCCAAGGGTATTCCAGGAAGAAACTGTAGTCCAAGAAAATGGATATCCTCTCTATCGGAGGCGAGACTTAGGGAGAAAGTTTGATATCGTTGGCCAAGGGACTGCTCACAGCATTCCTATCACTGTGGATAATCGATATGTCGTGCCTTACAATCCTTACCTAACCTGGAAATACAAAGCGCATATCAATGTGGAAGTTTGTAGTTCTGTGCAGGCAGTGAAATATATTCATAAATATATTTATAAAGGAAGTAATCAAGCAACTGTTGGAATACAGTCTGAAAAGGATGAGGTAAAATGATACCTGAGTAGAAGATATGTTGGTCCAACTGAAGCAGTCTGGAGACTTTTTGAATTCAAGATACATGAGGAGTTACCTGTTGTCATGCACCTTGCTGTGCATTTACCTGGAGAGCAGCCAGTATACTTTCCAGAGGGAATTGATATCGCTGAACTCAGAGATCGAATTGCTGCTTCCTGAACAACATTAACTTCATTTTTTGACTTTAATACTCTGCATCCTGAGAGTTGCCAATACCTCTACTATGAGTTTCCTTCACATTATCGATATATTTCAAAAAAGCATTGACAACCACGGGTCTTAGATGCCAGCTCAACTATTGGTAGAATGTTCTCCTGTAGTCCTTTCATAGGAGAGAAGTACTACTTACATCTTCTCTTAACCGTAGTAAGAGGACCACTGAGCTTTGAAGATCTATGGACGGTAGCAGGTACTTTGCATGATACCTTTAAAGGAGCATGTTTCGCTCTAGGTTTACTAGAGGATGATGGAGAATGGATTGCCACATTTGCAGAAGCATGCCAATTTGCAACTGGCTATGCATTGAGGCAGCTATTTTGTACTGCATTGCATCAAATGACAATTGTGAATCCACTTACGATTTGGGAGCAATACAAATACTCATTTTGTGATGATCTCCCGTACAAATTAGCACAGGGATTTATTCCAGTACCTCCTGACATACCAAATGGTATGCAAGACATTCATCTTGACTATGGACTATATCTCATTCAGATTCTTCTTCAAGAGTATAACAAGAATCTTTCACATTTTCAGCTCCCTATGCCACAATTGCAATGGAGTATCAATAATAGAATTGGAGGAAATTTTCTTATTTCAGAACAAGATTATGATACTGAGAGTGAGGAACTCAGGTATCATGAAATGTTGGAAAGATTAAATAATGGCCAGAAAGAATGTTACAATATTGTAATGAGGGCCATCTTTGATCACCAGTATTAAGGAACCTCACCAGCATTCTTTCTTCATGGACCATCTAGAATAGGAAAGACATTTTTATACAATTGCATTTGCAGTTATCTTCGATCTCGAAAACAAATTGTCCTTTGTGTAGCCTCAACTGGTATTGCTACTCAATTATTACCTGGCAGGAGAACAGCACATTCAAGGTTCAAAATTCCTTTAAGTAACGATACAAATGCGGTTTGTAATATCAGCAAAAACTCACAACTGGCTGAACTCATTTATCAGACTGCTTTAATTATTTGGGATGAGGTGCCAATGCAGCATAAAGCATGTTTTGAAGCTGTTAACAGGACCTTGAATGACCTTTGTGATGCGCCTGATGGAAAAATATTTGGTGGCATTCCAACTATCCTAGGTGGTGACTTTTCACAAATTCTGCCTGTAGTTAGAAGAGGTTCTAAGCAAGCTACCATCCAAGCCTGTATTCAAAAGGCATCAATGTGGAATTGCTTACAGATTATTCAACTTACAGAGAATATGCGAGTGATTCAAGGACAACAAAACCAGAATTTTCTCCTATTTCTTTCATCAATTACTCACTCTCCACAGTTTTACAGACAACTAAACATTCCACAATATATTAAACAGGTTAGAACTATTGAAGAATTATGTGACACAATATATCCCCCACACCTCCTCACTTCTTCAGTTACCAATCCTGATATGTTTGTGGGCTGTTCAATCTTAGCCTATCGGAATGATACAGTTGGAGAGTTCAATGAAAAGATTGTCAATAATATGCCAGGACAATTATACACCTTTCATGCAATGAACTCTATTGATCTTAATGAGTAGGCAGTAGAAGCAGAACTATTTCCTGCTGAATATTTGCAGAGTATCAATCTCGCCGCACTTCTACCATCTCAACTCAGACAAAAAATTGGATTTCCAATTATTTTATTGCAGAATCTGAGTCCAAAGGAAGGATTATGTAATGGGACCAGAATGCGTGTTCTTGCAGTTGGTCACAATTGCCTTAAAGTTGCTATTCTTGGTGGTCACTCGAATGGTGAAGTACGATTACTGCCCCGTATACGTCTGACAACAAATGAAGATGATCTTCCCTTCATTCTGATTCGTAAACAGTTTCCAGTTCGGTTATGCTTTGCTATGACTGTTAATAAATCACAAGAACAGTCACTTCAGAAAGTTGGTGTAGATCTTCGAAGTGGCACCTTCACTCATGGTCAACTCTATGTTGCTCTTTCTAGAGTCACCTCTATAAATGGACTTACTGTATTGACTTCAGATGATCAGCCATCAATCACACCAAATGTTGTCTTTCCTGAGGTCATTCTTTGAGATTGTTGTTTTCTCACTACTGCACATTTCTACTACCTCTCATATACTTCACCTCCTATTTCCCACCTTCCCCCTACTCTGTGTCCTTCCCCCCCCCTTCTCTTTTTCTCACTTTCCTCCTCACTTTCACACTCCCCTTCTTCCTCTTTTTCTCTTTATTTTTTTCATTTTATTTTTTCTATGTTTCTAACTATTTCTCTTTTTACTATTTCTTTCTTTCATGTTCTTATTTCTTTCTTTTCCTCTCTCTTAACTTTCCCTTTTCCTGTTCTTTAATTCTTTTCTTCCATCTTCACTATTATCATTCTTTTTTATCCTCTATCCTATTCTATCTCCTATTCCACCTCTTTTTTATCTAATGCTTATTTTGATTTATAATTCTTTGTGCTTTATTCTAATGATAATAAAATTTCAACCCCTCTCATCCATCCTACAATTGTTTATAAATGTGTAGGTGATTTATGAAAACTGGAAATGTAATGGTTTCAACTAGGAGCACCCTTCCAGGTCTAGGGGGGGATCTTCTAGTTATTGGGTACTGCTTGTTAGATGCAACCAAATGTTACAATCCTCTCTTGTTTAGGTATACTTGCAGTAGGCAACGTTTCTTGTTTTGTTTATTCAACAGATCTGTCTCTTTCAGATTCTTACTTATCTCACTCTCATAGTTCAAGTCCTTGACTCCTATGATTTCCCAATTCTCCCAATTGATGGCCCTGGTATTCTGAACATAGTGATTGGTAAGAGATCTTTTTGTATTGAAAAGTATTTAGATGGTTGTGTGAGGAACTAACTACTCCTGCCTACGAGCCTCCTTATATAGTCATTCCTCCCACAACCCTAACCCTTGATGACTCATCCTTATGAGTCATTCATACGTATGACTCAAATGAGTCATCATGTGAAATCCATCAGCTGACTCCTATGAGTCTACCTCGCTAACTATCAAAAACCAATCAAAACTTATAAAACTAATCATGTGTGCAAATTGCATCTCATGTGTGAAACCCGTGACTCATAATCTGAGTTGCATGTGAAAACATAACATCATATGACCACCATTGTGAGTCATAGAAAATCAAACAACAAATAAAAACCTACTAATGACTTGCTAGCACAAGTTATGTGAAATATTCGTTCCTTCTGACTCATAATTATGAGTCAGGTGAAATCTGCCTTACTAATCTCCCTTGCTTAGTCACGATCCATGACACCTACTGCACTATTGGTACCACATAGCATACCTTTTGACAAAGGAAACTCCCCCCCCATTTGCCCCCACCAGCCTCCGTATTTTTCCTCCCTCCCAATAAAGGAAACCCACTGTTACGATCGGCTATAAGATCTCTCCTTTCTTATATCTCGCAACAGGCAATGAGCCTATCATTAGCTTTTTCCTCAGAGATAATACTCACCTGTCTCTTGTTGTATTCTCTTTTCTTCGAGAATTCTCAATACTTGTTATCTTACACTATGTCTTAGATATTGACCGTTGCCAATACTAAGTCCTTATAGTGTTAACTAGTATTGATTCTGTTCCTCTTTGTGATGGTTGACCTTTGTAGTAAAGAGTGTAAAGATGTTTTAGTGATAACTTATAAGATAGGAAATAACTTAGGTTGTTGCGTGAAGAACTAACTATCAGGTCCTATCGACCTCCTTATATAGTTCTTCCAGCAACCTACATACAAATCAAATGAGTCACAACTGTGACTCATGCACTCGCATAACATATAACCTGATGACCATACTTGGTCATGCGCGAAAGTCCCATGACCTTAAAGGTGTCATGTGCAAAACCTCATGACTCGTATAAACAAAGTCATGCCTCTTAATCCTCATGACTCATAGGCGCACCTATGAGTCAATGCTCAACATACCAATCAAATTCAAACATAAACAACTATGACTCACAACTGTGAATTATATGAAACCCTATGACTTGTATGTGAGTCATAGTGCAAAACATAATATCATATGACTCAATCGAGTCATGTGCAAAACCTTTAACAAATGAAATACTATGACATATAATTGTATGTCATGTGAAACCATTACAAACCATGCTAGGTTTGTAATACTAGCTCCCCTCTCCCTAAATCCTCTGTCCCTTGAGGATCTATGACTATACCTTTCATAGTATATGTGTCGATCCACATTCTCTTTCAATCTGCTCATATCGTGAGTGATTCCCCTAATCCTTCTTTCTGTCTCTTTTCTAGCGTATCTTTCTTTCACTAGTTCCCTATCTAAGGCCTTATTTCTGAGTCTTAGGCCTTTTTCCTCCTCTCTTAGTCTTCCAATGGTGCCTTCTAGTCGTTCGACCGCTTTTCGTAGGTCCTCCTTTGATACAAACTTTTTATCCCCCTCTTTTTCCACCAGTTTCGTCCCTGAAACTTGGTTCTCTCCCCACCTTACTTTCTTGTTTCCTTTGCCATGAAAGGAACAGTAGGTTCGCATACAATTTCTTGCTGGTATTTTCTCGTGCTTTGGTCATTCAGGGATTGGTTCTTTTGGTGTGAACAGTGGGAATGTTTCCCAACTTTTTTCCCAGCTGTTGGCATTGCTGGAATCGTTCAAACTAGTAGTTACTGTTCTGGCCATGGGCCAGAGATCATATCTTTCTTTTGCATCCTTGTGGATTGGGCACTCTTCGTCTATGCATGCTGTGAAATGATATGCTGCATGCTCCGTTTTCGTGTCCTCATAGTATATCTTACCCCAATCTTCAGTTTCTTGGGCTTTGCTTCTTTGGGTATCGTTGATGGAAGGTGGAGACTGCATTTTGGGTGTTCGTGAAGTTGGTTGCTGGGTACCACTCTCGATCATGCGGTGCAGGGTAGCCAGTCCACTTGGCTCCGTATTGTAGCTTTCCGTAATGTAGTCTCGAATCTACAATCTGATCAAGTTCGTATTGGTCTTCTCCTTTTATCTCAATAGGAGGAGGGGGAAGTCTTTTTTGTGAGGGTAGAGGATTGTTCGAATAAAGTTTGAGTTTGCTGATGTAGAAGACTGGATGTTTCTTTTTCATTGAGGCTGGGAGGTCTAGCTTATAAGCTTTTTCTCCAATTTTTTTGATAATCCTGTATGGTCCTATTTTTCGATAATCCAGTTTCTTTGATGGCCTCGTGGTCTGGATATCTTTGGTGATTAACCAGACTTTATCTCCTGATTCCAGTCTTGGATCAGGTTTTCTGTGGTGATCGTTGTTTTCCTTCAATTTATCTTGTGCTATTCATATTTCTGTTTGGATGAGTCCATGTAGTCAGCTGATATCTTCTTTTTCCAATATTCCTGGTAAGCCTATGTGTCCCATGGGTTCATTGATGGGGTGATGTTCATTGTTTGCGTAAAAGGGTGTTGTTTTAATGACGTCTTGTCTTGTGTTGTTGTATGCAAATTCTGCAAATGCTAGCCATCCTGCCCAATCTTGTTGGGAGTATTCCACATATGCCCATAGGAATTGTTCCAGTGAGGCATTTGTTCGCTCTGTCTGACCATCCGTTTGGGGGTGGAATGCTGTGCTTATCTTCAGGGTGATGTCCAGTCCTTTGGTCATCTCTTTCCATAGGTCCGATGTGAATATTGATCCCTCATCGCTGATGATATCTTTTGGCAATCCATGTAGTTTGAAAACATTTTTCATAAATAATTGGGTAAATTGTTTGGTTTTCATATCCTTCCGACTGGGTATGAAATGAGCCATCTTGGTTAATCAATCCACAATGACCCATGTTGCGTCATAGTTGTTCGATAGTGGCAAGTCTGTGACGAAATCTATACTGATAGATTTCCATGGTTTTTCTGGTATTTGGAGTGGTTGCAATAGTCCATAAGGCGCGTGATGACTTGGTTTTGTCCGTTGACACATGTCGCAGTTTTTGACCTATCGCTTAATATCTTGGCGCATTCCTGGCCAATAGTATGTCCGTTGTGTCAATTCAAATGTTTTGGCTGTTCCACTGTGTCTATTTTGTGGTGTATCGTGATTCCTTCTTATCGCTTCAGTTCTTATTGGTTTGTCTTCTGGTAGCCAGATTTTTCCTTCATACCACATGTACCCTTCTTTCCAGTCGCATGATCCCAGTGCCACTTTCGGGTATTGTTTATCCTTCCTTTCTATGGATTTTCGAATATCTTGGAGCAACACATCCTGTGATGTCTTTCCTTTGATATTCTTTTTGGTTCCTTGGTCTTCTATTGTCCATAGTTCCATAGTACTGATTTCTTCTGAGCTCAAGGTATATCCCTCATCCACAAAGAATTGTTCTTTTGGCAACAGGATCCTTTGTCATTGCGTAATGCAATCGTCTCCTTCCGTTAGTATGTCATTCGTTCTTCTTGTAAGGGCATCCGGTTTTGCACCTTCCTTGCCTGGTCGATATTCGATTTTGATATTGTATTGACTTAGCTCTTCGCTCCATCTTATTTGTCTTCCATTTAGGGCCTTGGTAGTTGTGAATGGGACCAGGTTCTTGTGGTCTGCAAGAATCTTGACTGTGTGAGGGCTTCCTTGTGCATATTTCCTCCATTCCTTGAGGGCCTGCATTATTGCAAGGAGTTCCTTATCGTGTATATCATAGTTGCATTCTGCTTTGGTCATTGTTTTTGACTGATAGGCTATTGGTTTCCATAGCCCTTCCTTATCTTGTTGCAATATTATTCCGGAACAGAGGTAATTTGATGTATGTGTTTCGATCATGATGGGTGCTTCTGGGTTGAAGTGTCTTAGTATTGGAGTTGTGGTGAGTCTTTCCTTAAGACCTTCAAAGGCCCTTTGCTCCAGCTCTCCTCATTCCCACTTCTGATTTTTCTTTGTTCTGTTGTAAAGTGGTTTTGGTATTCTGCTGAATCCTTCTATAAATCTTTGGTAGAAGTTGCAGAATCCTACAAAGCTTTGGATGTCTTTGACCTTTTCTGGTGTTGTCCATACTTTTATGGCATCCGTTTTGGTAGGATCCGTTCGGACTCCTTGAGAGTTGATGATGAATCCTAGGTATTCGGTTTGTTCCTTGTGGAATTCGCATTTTGTGGGTTTGAGGCGAACTCCAATTTCCTTGAGTTTTGCTAGTATCATGGCTACATCCTTTCGATGTTGTTCTATGGTATCTGAATATACCAATAGGTCATCCAGGTAAGCTATGCAGTTGATGTCCAAATATTTGCTAAGTGCATTATTGACCCATCGTTGAAATGTTGCTGGTGCATTAGCTAACCCGAATGGCATGACCATATATTCATATAGTCCGTATTGCGTTCTGAATGCTGTCTTCCATTCATCTCCTTTGGCAATTCTTATATGTTGATAGGCATCCTTGATATCGAGTTTGGTGAAATATTTCGCCGTTTGCAGTCGATCCAAGGCTTCACTTATCAATGGTAATGGATATCGGTCCTTTTTTGATACTGCATTTAGGCCTCTGTAGTCCACACAAAGCCTTAATCCTCCATCTTTTTTCTTGACAAAGAGTATGAGTGCTCCCGCTGATGAAGACGAAGGTCTTATCCATCGTCTTTCTAAGTTCTTTTCCAGGTATTCTCTGAGTTCCTTGAGTTCTTCCCCTCTCAAGGGGTAGAGTTTCATAAATGGTGGCAGTGCTACTGTTTTGATCTTGTGGTCTGCTGCCCTATGTGGTGGCAACTCTGTTCTTTCTTTTTCTTCAAATATATCTAAGAAGTTGTGATACTCCTTAGGCACTATTTGTCTTAAGGTTTCTTTTCCGCCCTTTCTTTTCTTTTGCAGTGCTAGTTTGGTGCTAATTGTCGTAGCCACTAGCGTGAGTCTTGCATCGTCCCATTTCACGATTCCAGTGATTTCTCCTTTTTTGTGCATCCTACTGAATGCTTGTGATGAGATGAAAGCGATCGATAGTTTTTTCTTATTCTGAGATGGTTCTTGCTTTTGGTGATCTGTGCTGCTGAATCCTTGGTTGCCTCTTTCTGTGGCTTGAAGTTATTGTACCTCCTTGAATGGTGTTGAAACTATTTTTTCAACAATTATCTTGGCGATCTTATCTCCTTTGTGGACCTCATAATCTAATTCTGACAGGTTTACCAATAGGACCCGAATTTCTCCCATATAGTCTGCATCTATGACTCCAGCATTAATGGTAAGGCTGTTTTTGCTTGCCAAACCACTTTTGGGTGCAATGCAGGCATAGGTATTCTCTGGAAGTCCCGTCGAGATCCCTGTTCCAAGGAGCTTTTGTCCCCTTGCTGGGATTGTTGCTTCTTCTATGCTGAACAGGTCACTACCTGCAGCCTTTCGCGAACCTTTCATAGGTATCTTCACGTCTTCTCTCAACCTTTTAACTATGACTTCATAGTTTGGTCCTTCCTTAGTGCTGATCCTTAGAATCTTACTTTTTAGATTCTCCTGAATTGCTTCCTTTTCTGGTACTGTATATACTGTCGGGGAGGCATCAAGGCATACTGCCTTACACCTGTCACAATTGAAGGTGATTTCTTCATTTCTCCAATCGATCATTGGGTTCTAGTCTTTTAACCATGTCATGCCAAGGATGACTTCATGTTTGACAAGGTTTGCCACTAGGAAAGTTGCTTTCTCTTTGTGGCTTCCAATGTCCATAGGGATTTCTGTGACATGGGTGATTGGTCCTGCATCCGATACCGTTCCATCTACTATGTATATGTCTCTTGGTTTTTCGATTTTTGTCAAGGGTAACTGATGACTTATAGCGAAGTTGCGATCTATAAAATCTTCAGTTACTCCTAACTCGATCATTGCGTTTGTTGATATTTGTTGTTGCTTGTTGTGTAGTTGTACTTTGACCATGATATGGTCCGATTCAAGGTTTCTTAGTTCCTTGTTGGTTATTGTGGTGTTGAGGTGTGCGATCTTGATGGTTTTTGTCTCATCGTCCCCTGGCCCATCATTTCCTAGGGATGTCTTTCTTCTTTTGGTGGGTTTCGTTCTGTTGTCCCCGAGTCCACCTATTCTTGGGGACTTTCATCTTTTAAAGCCTCTTCTTGGTCTTTTTCCACATCTAGTTCTCAAATCTTTGGTCCCTTGGTATTAGCTTTTTTGACTCGACAGTCTTTTGCCATGTGTGCCTTGCTTCTACACTGATAGCATAATCCTTCTTTCATGCATTTTCTCCACTCATCCTGGGGCAGTCTCTGATACTTTCTCCAGTTTATAGCATCCAGATCCATAGGTTCTCCTTGCAGGATTTCCTTGGGTGTTGTTTTAAAAGTGCCATCTTGGTTTCTTGGGGTGCCATATGTCTCTGTCTTAACTTTCTTTGCCTGGCACAGATGTTTTAGTGTGGCCAGTCGAATTTCTTTGTTCATAGCCCATACTGCTACTTGGTCTGCTGCCGTGATTGTTTGATTGTAGTGATAAAATTCTTCTTGCAATTTCATGTTCATTCCCATGTATAGCCATTCTCCTGCTGTTGTGTCATCCAATTCCACTTCTGTTAGGGCCAGTTTGAATTTGTTCCAGTATTCCGTCATAGTCTGAGTTCCTTGGATCATATTTTTGAGTTGTATTCTTGCTGTTCCCCTTGGATCAATTTCCCCAAATTGGGTTTTAATCGCTTCCTTGAATTCTTCCCAGTTGTTCCAGGGTTTAGTTCTTATTCCTTCCATATAGGGTGTGAGCCATGAACTTGCCTCTTTTCTTAGTAGACTGGATACATAGGTGATTTTTTCTGCATTGTGTTCTTCTGCCCATCCTACTGCTTGGAAGTAGATTTGCAGTTCTGCTAGCCAGTTCCTGAGTTCTTTTCCCTCACCTGTGTAGGTGCTTGGTGGTTTAACCTTCGGTTTCAGAACGTTCATGGCTTGTAGTATCTGCGCTAGTTGTCCAAGTGGTTCTTCTTCTGCTGGTGGCGGGTTTGCAGCTTGTCCCATTGCTTGTCCTTGGCCTGACATTCTTTCCGTTCTTTCTTCTTCCTCACTTACAGACTCGTTATGTTGTGACTCTTCTTCTGGTGTAACTGGACTTAGTGTTTTTCCTCTTTCTGAGGCTGTTCTTGCAAGTTCATGTGCAACCTCTGGGAGTTCTGAGGATTGGTCGTCATATTCGAAATCCGTGTTGTTGTTGGGTGTTGCTTGGGGATGCAACCAAATGTTATGATCGGCTATAAGATCTCTCCTTTCTTATATCTCGCAACAGGCAACGAGCCTATCGTTAGCTTTTTCCTTAGAGATAATATTCACCTGTCTCTTGTTGTATTCTCTTTTCTTTGAGAATTCTCAATACTTGTTATCTTACGCTATGTCTTAGATATTGACTGTTGCCAATACTAAGTCCTTATAGTACTAACTAGTATTGATTCTGTTCCTCTTCGTGATGGTTGACCTTTGTAGTAAAGAGTGTAAAGGTGTTTTATTGATAACTTATAAGATAGAAAATAACTTAGGTTGTTGCATGAAGAACTAACTATCAGATTCTATCGACCTCCTTATATAGTTCTTCCAGCCACCTGCTTACAAATCAAATGAGTCACAACTGTGACTCATGCACTCGCATAACATATAACCTCATGACCGTACCTGATCATGCGCAAAAGTCCCATGACCTTAAAGGGGTCATGTGCAAAACCTCATGACTCGTATAAACAAAGTCATGCCTCTTAATCCTCATGACTCATAGGCGCACCTATGAGTCAACGCTCAACATACCAATCAAATTCAAACATAAACAACTATGACTCACAACTGTGAATCATATGAAACCCTATGACTCATATGTGAGTCATAGTGCGAAACATAATATCATATGACTCAATCGAGTCATGTGCAAAACCTTTAACAAATGAAATACGATGACATATAATTGTATGTCATGTGAAACCATTACAAACCATGCCAGGTTTGTAATACCCACCCCATCACCTCCCTGCCCAGCGGTCATGTACTTAAAGAAAATTCCTTCATATTCAAGGGAACCCACCGCATCACCTCCGTGCCCAGTGGTCATGTACCTTAGGAAAGTAAACAAAAGAAAATACTACTCCCCAACATTCCCCCCCTTGGTCCCCGGGCCCTCCTCTCCTCTCTCCAATTCACCCCCTTGGCTCTTCTTGTTCTGTTTCCCGCCCCGGCTCCGTCTTTCCTTTCTTTCAGCTTCCATTCTTGCGACATGGTCTGGGTTGTAGGTTAGCTTATATTGTGCCCTCCTCTTTTTGTCGTGCCGTAGTTTGAGTCCACAGGTTTCACGTGGCATCATTCTGTGCACTCTTGGTTCCTTCTTTGTACCTTGGGGTTATGATTGCGGTTGCAACGTAGGTACGTTGATGTTCGCCCCTTGTGTTTGTGCTCTGCTGATCTTTGGCATTTACTTAGATGGAGGTCTTTTCCTGAGTTCTTCTGGCCAGGATGCCATCCACTGCAGCAGCGTGGCCTGGTCCTTGTCCTCCTGGGTTTCGGCTGTGGTGGGCTGGACTATTTTGCATTCCTTCTTAAGGTGTTCCCTGGTGATGATGCTATTGTCACAGGGGTACTCCCTTTGTTTTGCTTCCACATCTTGGTAGGTCCAGGCTGCTGTAGCTCATATGTAGATCAGGTCTCTTAGGTTCTGCCTGGTGATGCCCCATAGGTGAGTGTACTTCCTCCTTGGCCTCCCATTGTATCTCCCAATCTTGCCCCAGATGCTCACCTTCCAGCTTTCGAGGAGGTGTTCCTTTAGGTTGTACTTTCCCAGTTTGTGGCTGAGGGATATCTTGATCATGTTTTCAACTGGGGAGTCCTTCATCCAGTCCTGTATCTATTGCGTCACCCTTTCAAGGTATTTGGCCCTGAGGCAGAGGAGGTTGTGTCGGTGCATTGCGTACAGCTAGAGTGGGAGGATTCCTAGTTCTGCGTGAATCACACCCAGGGGTGTTTTCTGTTTTAGGTTGAGGGCTAGCCTGATTATTTTATTGAGAATTCTTTGGGCCACGTCTATCTCGCTCAGCCCTTTCCAAACCTCTATGCCGTATATTAGTTGCAGTAGTATCAGTCCCTTGATTAACCGGAGGGTGGTCTACACATTGAAGCCTCCCACTTTGTACCTGTGTGTGAGCGCGTTCAGGAAGAAGCTTGTTTTGTTGGTCTATGCAGTCCAGTGCATGATGTGGGCCTTCTATTTGAAGTCTGTTG
Organism: Choiromyces venosus 120613-1; assembly: GCA_003788595.2. Classification (NCBI taxonomy): domain Eukaryota; kingdom Fungi; phylum Ascomycota; class Pezizomycetes; order Pezizales; family Tuberaceae; genus Choiromyces; species Choiromyces venosus. The sequence goes on from ML120437.1 coordinate 460,944, forward strand.
ATATGTAGTAACCCAACCATCTCATGACCTCCTTTTCTGATGCCTCGACTCCCACCATGCTGGGCTTGGGTATTTGGCTGGTAGTGTTTTGATGTGGATGCATTCTGTCTTCAGAGGTAAGAGGTTGTAGCCATGGTCCCTACAGGCCTATTGTACCCTGTCCAGTGTACCCTGTTGCGCTATCTGGCCTTGTTCTTGGTTCTTGAAGGTTGTCATGACCAGGATGTCATCCACATAGGTCAGCAGTTCTGTGGTTGTTCCATGGGCCTTGTGCATCTCTATACAGGTGATCACTCTTACGCTAATCAGGAAGAGGATTGGTGAAATGGGGGAGCCCTGGGGGGTTCCTTTGTCTGTTGCGAAGGTTCTGGAGGTCTTCCCATTAAATCTCTAGGCCGTCTTTCTGCTGGCTGCCCAGTGCCTCACCCACTGTCCCAGGTGCTGGTTCCTGTTTTCTATCATATGGCAGACTTCTTCCATCCTGAGGTAGTCGAAGCCTCCTTCTATGTCCAGGGCCATCAGGTAGCCATGGGGCTGTTTGGAGTTCCTGATTGCATGGTTGAGGGCTTATATGGCATTGGTTGTGCCATTGTTTTTTTCTTCCACCAAACATGTTCTTTGTCAGGAGTCCTAGGTCAGCTATACATATTACTGCTGCCCTTTCCAGTATCTTGGCCAGGATAGGTTGGAGTTGTATGGGTCTCCAGCTTTTGGCTACCGTGTAGGAGGCTTTCTTTTCCTTTGGTATGAGTATGGTACTGCTCCTCTTCCAGCCTTCCGGTATTCCATTTTTCCAGGCCCTCTTCATGGTCACCAGGAAGAATGCTTCTCTGTATTTCCTGAATTCCTTGATCAGTCTTGTAGGAATGAGATTGGGTCCTGCTACTGATTTGTTGGGGGATGCTTTCAGGGCTATATCCACGATACCTATCTGGAGTGTCTCCAGTTCGCTCTCTGGGTGCTCCAGTGTTCTCTTGTGCTCTCCTCCGTATAGGGTAGTCTGGAGTTCCTCGGCTATGTGGGGGTGTTCTGCTGCTATGCTATTGTCTTTCCTGGTGAGGGCTGGGTTCGGTTGTTTTGTTTGCCATGGTCTAGCAGTTCTAAAGCACTCTGGGTCCATTTCTTCCTGCAGAGCTCTCCCACTTGCTTCCAGTTTTGCTTCTGCTATGGCTTTCCTGTACCTTTTCCTCGTTAGTGGGAGGGATGGGTCAAGGGGGTTGCTTCTCAGTTTCTGGATTAGCTCCATCCTTTTCTTGGTCAGTTCTGGTCTCCAGAAGGCATTTGCATTCGGTTTTGCTATTGGGGTGTGCCTGAGGATAATCCTGGTGAGTTGCTCTTGTATATTTTCTGGGTTGTCATTGGCTGGGTCCAGTAGCAGGAGTTCCGACATTATCTTGTTCCAGTCTGCTTTGTCGTATCTGAGGGGTTTGTATTGGGAGTATCTCCAGGTGATTTCAGTCTTTATGCTGAGTGCCACATAGTCCGTTGATGGGAGTGGAATGTTTCTTGTTCTTAGGGCATGGTGGTGGTCTCCTATTACCAGGTCGATGGTGGTTCCCATTGGCCAGGCCGCTGTTGGCAGGTGTGTGGTAGTGTGGGGGTTGGTTACTATTAGGTTTCTCTTGTCGAGCCACTCCTTCATCTTGTTTCCAGTGTGGTTTGTTTCTCTTTTAGACCAGAGGGGGTGGATCGTGTTGAAGTCTCCTATTAGTACATTCTTGTTATTCTTGTGCCATTCATTTCCATGGTCAAAGTCATGTATGTGGTTGCTGCTTGGGTTTGCTCAATGGTAGTCTTTAGAATATTGGTAGCCAAACATGATTTCTGTACCTTCAGTCCATAGGCTAACGTATTATGAGGATATTCTTTCTACTACAAACATGCAGATGTATTCATTTTTGATGTAGGCAGTGCAGCTGTACTCTACTGCTGGTATGCTTGCATAGCATGTGTAACCTTCAATGTGCATCCAGTCCTTGTTTTCTTATGGGCATTCTCCAGGCGCTATAATTTTTGGTTTAAGTTTTTGTGAGATCTTAAGTAACTCTGTGACAATGTTCATGGACCTGCCGACATTGTGGTATATAATATCAGTGGTCACCATAATTAGTTATGGGGGGTTGGTTGGGTTGGTCCTGCTGTGTTGCTTGCTTCTCCTTCTTCTCTCTCCTCATTCCCTTCTCCCCTGTATTCCTTGTGCAATCTGGCCCTTGTTCTGCTGGGGTATTGTATATCCCTGGCGAAGTGTGAGGATTCCTTGCAGTTCAGGTATTTTCAGATGGTGTGGGAGCATGGTTTGCCTTTCCTCTTGGTACAATAGAGGACCATGCAGTGGTGGTCTTTAGTGTGGTGGTCTCCATTGCAGAACTTGCATGTGGGGTCTAAGCGGCAGTGTACTGTGTGGTGTCCCTACTGAAGGCAGTAGTTGCAGCAGGTGGAGGAGTCTTGCCTAAGGAATCTCCAGAAGGTGCACCTTTATCCGTAAAGGACTAGTGCTGGTTTGGTCTTTTTCAGGGAGTTCATGACCCACTCATTTGCTTTGACTGAAACCATTATCAATGATTTGGCCTTGTTGTCAGCCTTGAGGGCTGTAGGGGATCGGATCCACTTGGGCCAGTCTAGGAGTCTTCTGGCTGGGTTGAAGTCCGAGAATTCCCTCTCGAGATCTACCCAGTTTGGTGTATCTATTTCCCACTCTGCTGGGGTCCATTCATCCTTGCTGAGTTGTATGCCGTCTATGACTATGTTGACTGAGGGGATGTCTGTGGTGATCCTGAAACCAAAGATCTGGATTCTGTTTAGCACCCTGGTAATCACGGCCTTATCTTGTAGGAATGGCTCCACTGGGAGGTCCTGGAGGGTTGTAAGAACTAGGTCCTCATTTCTGTTGAACTCTGCACAGGTGAATTTGACCCTGGACACAGAGTTCACTGCGTTTCTGACCTGGACAGGTATGACCCCCGTTGCCCCTATCCTTTAGCCTCTTTCTACTGAGTGGATCAGGAGGTGTCTTTGTCTTGCATGCGGGGTGGATGGAGTGGATGGTACTTGGGTGGGTGTTGCCACACCTGGGCCCTTTTCTCTCCTGTCGTTTCCCTCTTTTTGACCAGCATAAAGGTGTCAGTATTAATTCCTGCGCCTGCCATTGCCACGTGTGTCTGCTTCTTGGACACTAGTTAGTTAGTGTCACCGGGGCGGGTATCCAGCAGGATTGCTGGGGCTGGTGTAGTCACTGCCTTCTGGGTTTTTGCAGCTGGGGCTGTGGGTTTTATTGGTGGGGGTGGTTGGGGTCTCATTTCCCTGGGGGTCTAGGGCTGTGCTGTCTGGGGTGTCTTGTTGGTATTGTTACTGGTGATCCTGGCATTTGCAGTTATTGCTGCCATGTTTCTTTGTTCCATTTCTTCCAGGTGTTGGGTCATGTTTGCTTCAATGGCCATGAGGAGGATGCCCATGGATTTGTTGGTGATGGTGTCCAAGGGTGTTACTATGTGCTCCAGGACTAGTGCCTCCATAGTGAGCTCGATGGAGCCGCCTTCCCCTATGTAGGCCCTCAGAGGGGCCAGGACGGTCTGTGGGCTCTCCTAGGTTGCCCTTTGTTTCCCTTTCTGGGCCGAGGATGGTGTCGGTGTGGTAGTAGTGGTGGTACCTCACTCTGGCGTGAAGTTGCCGGAGTCTGTTCCTGGGATCTCCTTGCGGGTTGGTCCTATTTCAAGAGGCGAGGAGAAGTGTGCCCTCCTGGGAAGTGCTTAGGAGGTAGGGGCATGTTGGCTGTCACCAATGCCAGTGCCATCTATGTTTTGTCCATTTCCCAGAGTTATGGCTGTGTCCTGGGTGTTTTGTGAGTCCGGTACTTGCACGGTCAGTTTGTAGTCTATTTGTGCTTCCAGAGGGGAGGAAGGTAGGATCTAGGAGACCATGACTGGGCTCTGTTGGGATGGGTGGAAAGTGGAGGCCTGTGCTACGAGCTGGGCTAGGGCCTCTGGGTGCACTGTATCAACTGCTTGGTCTGCGAAAATTTTCTGGAGGGAGGTGTGGAAGCCTGGGAGTGTTGTATTGATGGGAGGGTGTTCCACGGTTGCTGCCATATTTGCCAGTTGTACATAGCATGTTTCATTGCAGTTTAGTTCTCTGCAGACAATTGGGAAAGTACTTCCTGGTGCCACAATCCTGTTGCCGATGTTGATAGCCTTGTTGGGGCAGTTCGTTGTGTGCTCGATCCTGGAGAATATTGGGAGGAGCAACTGGAGGGGTACTCCATGGGGGGAGCCTGGTGGGAGGAGAGATGGTGAGTAGGGCCTTGGACTCTTGGTGGGGCTTCTGGGTCCTCCAAGGGGAGAGGGGGGGAGCAGGATGTGGGTGGCTATGGCATGCCTAGTGTTTTGGTTGAATGGTAGAGACATTTAGAGGAGATTCAAGCTGGTCTTCCGGCTGGTAGCTTGTTTCGTGGTTGTTTTTGAAGCTTTAGAGTGGGGCCTTATTATTGGCTTCACACCTAAATGTGAGGTATCGTGGGTGAAAGGATGGAGTAGTAGAATCAGTGAAAACTCTGATTATACTAGAGGAAATAGTATGGGTGGGATGAGTTGCCAAGGTGCCGCGTTATCTATTAGTTGTAGTAGAGCAAAAAAATTGGAAAATCTTAGAAAAGATGCGGATTTCGTAAGACTGTACTGTATTGGAAGAAAATTGACTGAGCTTCGTGCCTACCCTCCAGCCAATGAACCACCTACCCTCCCGGAGGGGAGAGGACAACAGTACCAAAAGAAATTCATATCTTTTCTAAAATTGTTTTTTAAGCCCAACTTCATCAAGCTTCTGATAATAATATGGGTATCTGGGGTTAGCCGAGTACCTATTGAGCTGAGTTTTGTTGGTAGGTTGTGGCTCTATCAGGACAGGGTTGCGCCCAGTTAACCAATTTGCTACTAGAGTAGACACATTGTGAGGCTTAGACTGAGGACAATCTGGGTTATAGTGGTACAGAAACATGAAGTGGCACAGTAGAGGAAGTATTCACTAAGCTTGCTATGAAAGGGAAGTCAAAGGGGTAATGAGATTCACCAGCCACGACAAGGTCAGATGTGGGTTTAGCGGGTGAGAACTAGGTTTTTTTTTGCAAATCTTATATACAAAACTGTGCTCAGAAATCAGGGGCATACTGCAGCTCTGCATTTTTTTGCCTGTTGCAGAGGCAATACCCATTTTCATAAGCCGCTATTTTAGTAGCTGAACAGCAAATTTAACAACTGCTTGCCAATTTTGTTTCTATATCCTCCAGGTAAACTTCCACAGCAACGACGACAACAACAACAACAAGCCTAGAGGAGATACGGCCAACCACATATTCAAATAATGTCTGAGAAAATAGAACAGTATTTTCTATGGCTAGAATAAGGTGATTCTCAATCATGTCATGAATTTATGACACCGTAGTTGAAAATCTCGTAAGCCCAGGTTTACCTAAAAGATATAGAAAACAATTGTCAACTACAATTGGAATTTTGATGGGCTATTCTTTGTGAAATTTGGAGAATAGCATTTACTAGCCTTCATAGTACCATGTTTGTGATGTGCTATATGATCACAACAACAATCACCCATGATAGCTTTAGTACAGAGAGGGGGCCTTGGGCTATCACTTGACATGGTCAGGGTTTTGGGTCAACCCTTGCCCCCATCGCTCAAATCATTGGGCAATCTAACTTATATGTTTTCTTTTTTAAGCAATAAGGTTAATCACACAGCGGAATGGATTTAGAGGTGTCTATTGTTTCAACGTAAATCGATAGGATGTGTATATAGGATACTATTACAAACCCGGCATGGTTTGTAATGGTTTCACATGACATACACTTGTATGTCATAGTATTTCATTTGTTAAAAGGTTTTTCACATGACTCAGTTGAGTCATACGATGATATGTTTTCACACTATGACTCAGGTACGAGTCATAGGGTTTCACATGACTCACAGTTGTGAGTCATAGTTATTTATGTTTGAATTTGATTGGTATGTTGAGCATTGACTCATAGGTGCGCCTATGAGTCATAAGGATTAAGAGGCATGACTTCGTTTATACGAGTCATGAGGTTTCGCACATGACCCCCTTAAGGTCATGGGACTTTCGTGCATGACCAAATATGGTCATGAGGTTATATGTTACGCGAATGCATGAGTCACAATTGTGACTCATTTGATTTGTAAGCAGGTTGCTGGAAGAACTATATAAGAAGGTCGGTAGGACCTGATAGTTAGTTCTTCACACAACCACCTAAGTTATTTCCTATCTTATAAGTTATCAATAAAACACCTTTACGCTCTTTACCTACAAGTTCAACAACCGCGAAGAAGAACAAAACTAATACTAGTTAGCACTATAAGGACTTAGTATTGACAACGGTCAATATCTAAGACGTAGTGTAGGATAACAAGTATTAAGGATTCTCGAAGAACGGAGAATACAATAGAAGGTGAGTATTACCTTAACAAAGACTAACTGAAGACTCGTTGCCTGTTGCAAGATATAAATAGGAAAGATCATATAGCGGATCGTAACAGATACCTAGGAATAACAGAAGCAAAGAACTTAGAAGACTAGAGAGTAATAAAAGATAGCGACAGGTAGTGATGATCAATCGTAGAACTTATTCTGATTGACTGATGAACAACTTAAGAATAACGAAGAGCAACAACTTCAACAAAACAAATGGAAATACACAGAACTTATAAAGACATCTAGACTAATGATAAAAGCATGTGCCAAAGAAAAACTATTCCATTCCTTTCTCGCCAGGTGACAAGGCAACGTCTCACAATACCTCCACAAAACACATTGGAATCAATGGTGAAGATATATCTGTTTGGTCAGTGTTCCAGGTGTTTAACTAATGTTTCGTGTGCTGTATCAATGATGCAATTATGGTGATGTTTGACTAACGTTTTGCCCGATTGACTAGCATTCCAATTGTCCTGCGATATATGGTGAGCAGTAAAGCCAATTTACAACACTCCCACTCTGTGAACCCATATATCCTGTGAGACTTGTATCCACCGCAATAACAGTAACCTTGTGAATCAAAACAAAAAGTATAGAAAACAAAAATCCTTTTCCATCTCCCACTGCTTCGAAACTTCTCCAATCTTCTTCACACTTCCGTCTCTTCTCCACATTCCTTGTTATCCCAGATAGATACCCATCACTTCTCTGAATCTTTCTACCTTTTCTCGAGGGAGGGCTTTGGTGAGCAAGTCCGCTATCATGTCACCAGTCAGCAGATATTCCAGAACGATTTCTTTATTGGCCACCTTTTCTCGTATGAAGTGTTCCTGGATGCTGATGTGTTTGGTTCAACTGTAGAATTCAGGGTTCTTGGCCAATACCATACTTCCTTGGTTGTCTGCGAAGATGGTAATGGGGTTCATTATATCGTGAAGCTTTCCGATGGTGTTTAGTTCTGTTAGAAATCTTCTAACCCAGAGGGCTTCTTTGCTGGCTTGCATCAATGCCATGTATTCAGCTTCAGTGGAGGATAGTGCTACTGTCAACTGCTGCTTGCTCGACCAGGAGATCGCAGTGTGTTGTGAATTTACTGTGCCGTCGGTTATTGTGCACACGTATGCTCCTGTGCTTCAACAGTTTTCAGTATCACCTGCCCAATCAGCGTCGCTAAAAACAAATGCTGTTGGTGAACCTTGTGGCATGAATGGTCCAAAATGTAGACCATGTTTCTTTGTTTTGCTTATGTATTGGAGGAGTCTTTTTGCAGCAGTCATGTGTTTGGTTTTCGGGTTTGAACTGAATTTGCTGAGCCTTCCTACAGCAAAGGCAAGGTCAGACTGGGTGCATAGTATTAGGTACATGACACTTCCTAGTATGCTTTAGTAGAGGGTTTCGTCTTCTTGTTTATCAGATTCGCACGTCGTAGTGAGCTTACTCCCTAGCTCCATTGGGGTTGATACTGTATATGCATCTTGGAATCTGAAGCGTGTAGTTATCGAATTGATGTACCAATCCTGCAGTAGAGTAATCTTTCATTGTGGTGGATTTCGTATGATTTTCATCCCAAGAAAGAAGTGTGCCAGTCCAAGGTCTTTGAGTGGGAATTGCTTTCCGAGCTGTTCTTTTGCTTTTGAGATATCCTGAGGTCTTCCAATCCAGAGGACATCATCTACCCATATTAGTGTCCATAGCGGGGTATTATTTGGACTGATTCGATAGTAAACTGCATAGTCTTCCTGTGATCGGGTGAAGCCACACTTCCCAATCAGACAACGGTCCCAGGCCTGATTCCAGATTCGGCCTGATTGCTTTAATCCATATAAGCCTTTTAATAACTTGCAAACCTTCTTTTCTTTCTGCGGTTTGTTGACTCCTTCGGGAATATGCATGTATATTTCATCATTCAATTTGCCTAACAGATATGCTGTTTTTATATCGCCTTGGTGGATCTCGAAGTTATGGAAGGTGGCCAATCATAGTATGATTCGTAACAAGGTAAGTTTGACAACCAGTGTGTATGTTTCTAAGTAGTCAATACCATATTGCTGTGTAAAACCTTTTGCGACCAATCTTGCTTTGTATCTTACTGTCTCTCCATCTACTCCCTTCTTCTCTCGAAATACCCACTGGCATTTCACAGTCTTCCTACCAACTGATAAGTCAGTAACTATCCATGTTTCGTTTTTAGCCTGTGATGTCAGTTCGTCTTTTATCGCTTCCTTCCATTCGTCACAATTGGGGCCGGATATTGCTTCTTCATAGCTCGCTGGTTCGGTGGTGTGACTTGTGGTGAGCAGTGCATGGTGTATTGGTGGGCTATGTGTGCTGTTCATGCGCTCAATGGCAAAGTTAGAATAATTTTCGTCATGGAAACGGGTGCTGGTAAACTGTCCAGCATTTGAACGTCATGGTCTTTGTGAGTAAACAGGTTCCTGAGGGGGTGGGTTTAAATGAAGTTCTGGTCGTAGTCGAATCGCTCCCTCAGGTGTCTCTTGAGGAAATTCGCCAGGGGTATTCATCCTTGGTGGGGTTTCTGGTGATAGATCAATATTTTCCGCAGGGAAATATTCCTGCAGCAGTTCCTCTGTCGGTGGTGATGGGGTGCGATTGGTAGGTGAGGCAATCTCATCGTCACCAAGACCTAGTACCTGCACTAGTCCCCTCTCTTCTGTTGTGCTTATATTCTCCCTCTCTCTAACTGTGGTGGGTGTTTGCTTAACTAAATCCAGGTCGCGGGTTATGTGAATTTTCCTCTTTATCAGTACCCTATACTGATTACTTCCTTCGTACCCTACAAAGGTACACCTCTCACCATTCGACTCCCACTTAGTCCGAAGTTCCTTTGGTGTGTCCTTATACCCAATCGCCCCACATGGTATGAGCTTCATTAATCGGGGTATTTCACCAGTCCATGCCTCTAGTGGCGTGATCCTTTTCTCAAGTGCACTCGTGGGGCTTGTATTCTTCAGATAAACTGTTGTGTGTACCGCTTCTCCCCACATCACGTCTGCTAATTCAGAGTGGTGCAGCATCACCTTCAACCTTCCAATTATTGTTCGATTTACTCGTTCGCTCACTCCATTTTGTTCTGGCGAATATGGTGCAGTCTTCTCGTGAATGATTCCGCAATCTTGGAGAAGTTTGTCGAATTCTCTACTCGTATACTCTCCACCTCTATCACTCCTAAATCTTTTGATACTCATCCCATGATCGTTTTCAACCAGAGCTTTATATTCACAGAACTTGTCGATAACTTCTGACTTCAATCTTATCGTGTATATCTTCGTATATCGTGTATAGTCATCGATAAATAGGAGGAAATACTGTGCGCCACCTAAGGAGGCTGTCCGCATTGGCCCAGCCAAGTCACTATGGATCAACTCTAATGGCTGAGTTGCTCGATGAGTCGCCAGTGCTGAGTTTGGCTTTCGGGTTTGTTTCCCCACGAGGCAATCTTCACAGGATGGGTTAGTTAGGGAACCTGTGATGCTAATCTCTTCATGATTTTTTGATAAAGTTTTGACATCATCAAATCCTAGGTGCCCCAGGCGCCTATGCCAGTCCATGAGTGTTCTTGGCTTTGATGTGTTTGCGCTATTCGCCATGGCATCAGCTGTCAGACTATCCGCATGTGCCTGCAAAATATAAACATTATTCCGAAGTTCTGCTATGGCAATGATCTCGTCCTGATTACAGATCGTTGCTTTCGTTCCAGCAGCTCCACCGAACATAACCATCGCGCTGGCCTGCTGAATACATCGTATGGATACCAAGTTGTTTGGACCTAGTCCAAGGACATATAGAACCTCTCGAAGCTTAATGCGGGAGATCACATCATCTCCATTCTTCACCATTAGCCAGACATTTCCTCTACCGGTGGCTTCCATGTTTCCACCGTTCACAATGTGCACAGAAGTCTTGTGCTCGCGGAATTTGTTAACCAGATGTCGTTGTGAGCTCATATGATGTGATGCTCCTGAGTCGAGGATCCAATCCTCGATTGATCGTATTGTGTCAGTGGCAGCCATCCAGGCTCCACTGGTCTCTATGCTGTTCCTCGTACTTGCCGTGTTGACAGAGGTCTGAATTTTTCTTTCTGTTTCTTGTTGTTTCTTCCGGCAGGTCTTAACCCAATGACCCTTCTCTTTACAGTAATGACAACTATCTTTGTCAACTGTTCCTAACTCATCCCTGGTGCCGGTCCAACTAGGTCATCCATTTGCAGCCCCATGCCTCTGACCACAAAAGCTCTGTCCATATCCTCTTCCTCGGCCTCCAAAGCTTCTACCAGATCTTCCTCTGCTACCCCGTACTGTGAAAAACGCATTACTACTTGGTCCAACCAAGCTCGTTTCTTTACCGGGCCCTCCAGTGAGCTGTTGATGTTCCAGGATCAACTTGTCACATATATCATCATATGTTACATCTTTGAAGTTCAAATTATTAGAGATCGAAGTTCGAAATGGGTGGTACAGAGTTGGTAGGTTGGATAGGAGGATGTATATCTTATCCTTTTCAGCCTGGCGTTCTCCCATGCCAGCTAACAAATTAAAGAGCTTTTCCAATTTCACGATATAGTCAACTATTGTTTCGTCCTTATACTGAACTTTTGAAAGTTCACCGTGCAGATACCAGATGCAGGCTTGATCCTTGCCAGCATAATGGCTTTCCAGCTTTACCCATAGCTGGTGGGGGTCTCGTTCAGTTGCGTAGAGTTCTCGGTGATTGCTGTCGAGTAGCCGGCCTGACAGGCCTCTTGCTTTAGCAGATTTCTCGTTTATCTCGGATTTCTCGGACTCAGATGAAGACTCATATGACGGCAAGGAACCAGATACTACTTCCCAATATCCTTTTTCGGCGAGGATGTCAGTAACGACAAGTCTCCATTCTCAGTAATCGGTTCCGCGTGAAAGTGCCTTCACGCCCGTGCCGGCCAGCAGGTTTGATTCATTGGTGGTGGCTGACATAACTGTTCTTCGAGTTGTTGTTTGGGTTGTTATTCGGGTTGGCTATCCGGGCTCATAACCTTTTAAGCAATAAGGTTTATCACACAGCGGAATGGATTTAGAGGTGTCTATTGTTTCAACGTAAACCAATAGGATGTGTATATAGGATACCTAGGAATAACAGAAGCAAAGAACTTAGAAGACTAGAGAGTAATAAAAGATAGTGAAGAGAGTAATAAAAGATAGCGACAGGTAGTGATGATCGATCGTGGAACTTATTCTGATTGACTGATGAACAACTTAAGAATAACGAAGAGCGACAACTTCAACAAAACAAACGGAAATACACAGAACTTATAAAGACATCTAGACTAATGATAAAAGCACGTGCCAAAGAAAAACTCTTCCATTCTTTTCTCGCCAGGAGACAAGGCAACGTCTCACAATACCTCCACAAAACACATTCGAATCAATGGTGAAGATATATCTGTCTGGCCAACGTTCCAGGTGTTTAACCAATGCTTCATGTGCTGTGTCAACGATGCAATTATGGTGATGTTTGACTAACGTTTCGCCCGATTGACTAGCGTTCCGATCGTCCTGCGATATACGGTGAGCAGCTAAGCCAATTTCCAACATTCTTTACGGTAAAAACTTGAATAACTGAACCGTGTGCTAGGTCATTGGAGCTGCCCGCTCTAGTAAGGTCTAGTCTTTTTTTTTATTTTTTGTTTCTTAGAGGAACTGCGTAGTTCTTTTTTTTTGCGCTATTTTTCACCTATTCCAGAGGTGGGAAGTCTCGACTACATTACACCCGGTTCAATTGTTCAAGCTTTTACTGTAAGTTAGTCAAAATTGAGATTGTGAAACGGAAGTTAGGAAAAGTCGGGTAATAGAAATTCCTTCTTTCAATTAATATGTCCGATCTAAATAATTGAGCCTCTAATTGCAGGGATTTACAGGATCTGCTTGCTACCGGCCCACTACTGGGGAAATCTAGCAAGGGTGGTTCCTAGCGGGACACTAGCTGCGGATTGGGTCATGTCAGCCAACAGTGCTTGTTGATTTAGCCTCACCCACTACCGCAGCGCAACAATTTTCGTCCATCAACCTATGAGCTGCACTTACCAGCCACCTGTTAGCTACAAGTGTTAGTCTGACCTTGGTGTGATTACGATGTTATGCGTACATAGGGGGTGTGCATAAATGAGGCAAATAGTTTAACAGGCCCAAGTTTGGTGAGTGTAACCAAGGAATGAGCCTCTATGGGCTTTTTTTCGGACATTTTAACATCTGGAAAGTTCCTTTTTTTTTTCTACGCTATTTGTGTCGGTTGCCCCATCTCGCGGGCCGCCGATGTGACATCTCAGCAATGTGCGAGTAGTCGATAGACTACACAGTAGAACTCGGAACCCCACCTCCCTAGAATCATTCTCATGGTTTTTTTTCTTTTTCAGTAGTTCATCTCTCACGTGTATTCATTCATATACGCTCTGTAGCAGACTGAAAATTTGACTTTTTCTAAAGTTGTCAAAAGGGAGTTGTCGGGGGAATGAGCATGCTTGACGCTTTTGAAACTTCAACTTAACAATACGCAGCCGTAGTCTGGGACATAACGAACTTGTCTAGGCTAGGCTGCATTGCGATACACAAATCTTTCAAAGCCCAGAATCGGCGAAACATCGGGGATGGTTGAATATTCAATAGAGCTTGTAAGAGATCATACGGTATTAAATTCCAATCTATGATCGCAAAATACTTTTCAAAAACCTTTGCACTCAGATGGAAATATTGGCAAGCGTTTTGGACTATAAAGTACCTGTGCGATGGATTTTCAAAATCTTCACAGCTATAATCTATTGAACCAAAGGCGCGGAGTGAAATGAATTGGCTGATTATCACGGCTGTATTCACCATTTTAAGTGCCAGCCTTGTCAAACATAATGCCCAGCACAAATCCCTAATTGCTATTGGAAATCCTTCGAATGCGCCATCCACAACCCTTAAAGTCGGATAATCCACCACTATTTTTTCTTTCTTTTCGCTGTTTGTGCGCCATCAGGTAGGATAGTTATTGGACCAACTCTAGGGTAAGGTCGTGTGTATTTTTCAACGTAAAGATATGGCGGTGCCCTGTTGAGAGAAAGGGACGGATAGAAAAAAATCTCTATCAAGGGCGGGGTCAGACAAGAGCGTTCGATCAACCGTACTGTACCAGTATTGTTCGAAAGCCCAAATTTAGCCTTTTCAGAAATTCCAATTAAAAGGTTGATGGACAATGCACAGCTACTGTCGGTGGTAGGAGACTACATCGCAGTCCGAAGGTTGTTGCTCTCGTGTCACTTATGCAATGGTAAAGCGGGACATCCACACAAATGCTAGCCGCCCATATCCCGACTGCAGCACAGCCAATTACGTTGCCCGAACATGCATTGGACAGAACATGAGGCGAAATACGGTACTTTTATATAACTCTCAGCGCCTTTTTTTCAGCTGGACGGCCAAGGCGGCTGATTTCAGATTTCTAAAATCTAACTTCCGTTGCTACACCCTTTCACCCGTACACATGACAGCAATACCTTGATCCTCATTCTACTATAGAACACTACCAGCTGTGATTCTACCCTACATCTGCCACGGAATACGATACTTATTCATCTCAATATCCAAGGTTTGGACCTCATTCCATCATATCCCGTGTTATTGACTTATTTCAGGACTTGCGAACGCATAGCATTCAACGATTGCGATAAACAATAAGTCATCATCATTAGACCAGCTAGCTACTCCTGGTTATCATCACACCCGACCATCCAAAATATATTTACGGCAAACTAACTATAACGTTAATTTTGATGGATCGGTGGGTATCCAGATTGATCTAACCTTTCATTTTTAAATGCGATCAGCACCTATCTAACAATCTCGTCAGAATTACTGAAATCCGATCCAATATTCAAGGAAGCTTCAACGGTAATAGGGGGGATAATAACATCTTCGGTAATGGCAATGTTATTGGAGAGACTCAGACGTACCACCATATTACAAATTTCGGAGTCATAAATCAAGGGGGTCTATCGAAAGCTAAAGACGAAGGTATCATCACTTTTCTTCGCAAGTTTCTAGCAAAGAGCTAACATGCTAACAGAACCGAAAGAGACATCTAGGCCGTATTGGATAGTTCCTTACAGCAGGAATAGAACGTTCACGGGCCGTAACAGTATTATTGAGTCGGTAAAGGGGCTTTGCATAAGTAATGATCATAACCGGGTCGCACTCCAAGGATTAGGAGGCTGTGGGTATGTATTTATTACTTCGTCATACGCAGGATGTACTAACCTCGCTTAGAAAAACTCAGATTGCCCTCGAATACATTTACCAGCGCGCGCAGGAGAGTGGTTGTCATGTTTTCTGGACACACGGAAGCGGGATGTTGAAGTTCATCCAGGATTTTCGCACGATTGGACAACGTGTTTACATTCCTCAGGCCAGCGCCCAGAAAGACGAAGAGCAATTCCTGTTGAGTATAAAGGCATGGTTTGAGGGTCCAGATAGTGGCGACTGGATCCTAGTTATCGACAATGCCGACAACGAGGATGACTTTCTTAGCAACAACAGCCCTATCGCGAAGCTGGTACCTCAGGGTAACAAGGGGACAGTGATATTTACGACTAGGTCTCGACTGGTTGCAAGCCGTCGGGGCTGTAAAGCTATCCATGTAAACAAAATGGCATTGGAAGAAGCACTAGAATTATTTTCGAAATGCGTTGGGAACTGGAACACTTTGGAAGCTGAAGAACGAAAAGTTGTCCCGACGATCCTGGAGTCACTGGATTATTTACCACTGGCTGTAGTTGGTGCGGCAGCGTTTATGACCGAGACAGATACACCTCCTTCCAATTACTGGTCCATTTTCCAGGAAAACGATCAAGCAAGGACAAGGCTACTTTCGAAGGAGTTTTCCGACATCCGACTAGAGACCGATATGACTAAAGGTATTCTGGGCACATACTTCATCACCTTTGACAGAATAACAAAACAGATGCCCACAGCAGCAGGTCTTCTCCGGTTGATTGCCTTCTTCGATCGTCAAAGCATACCGGAGGAGTTACTGAGTCAATGTGGCTTAGAAGGGATAGATGACTCCATTGAATTTCGGGAGGCTATTGGAAAGCTATTGGGATTCTCGTTAGTTACGGATGTCAAGAGCGAAGGCAAACGGTTTTACGAGGTTCATCGCCTGGTCCAACTTTCTATACATGCGTACTTACCACCTGAGGAGCTGGATTACTGGAAGGTCACCGCACTTGGAGTGGTTTCTCGCTTGTTCCCCCGAGATAAAAGCGAATGGCGATATGGTGGAATTGCGGCTGCATACGTTCCGCATGCACTTGCGGTAACTAAAGAGTCAACCGGTTCAGTTGCTGAAGACCTTACTTCTTGGATGGGCAGCTACTTTTTATATATTGGTTTTTACGGTGAATCAGAGGCGATGTTCCACCGTGCATTGGAGGGGATAGAGAAGGTTCTTGGGCCAGACCACCCGGACACCCTTACAAGTGTCAATAACCTGGCTTCGGTGCTGAAAGACCTAGGGAGACATGGCGAATCAGAGGCGATGTTCCACCGTGCACTGGAGGGGAGAGAGAAGGTTCTTGGGCCAGACCACCCGAACACCCTTACAACTGTCAATAACCTGGCTTCAGTGCTGAAAGACCTAGGGAGACATGGCGAATCAGAGGCGATGTTCCACCGTGCACTCGAGGGGAAACGAGAAGGTTCTTGGGCCAGACCACCCGCGCACCCTTACAAGTGTCAATAACCTGGCTTCGGTGCTGCAAGACCTAGGGAGACATGGCGAATCAGAGGCGATGTTCCACCGTGCACTGGAGGGGAGCGAGAAGGTTCTTGGGCCAGACCACCCGCACACCCTTGCAAGTGTCAATAACCTGGCTTTAGTGCTGCGAGCCCTAGGGAGACATGGCGAATCAGAGGCGATGTTCCACCGTGCACTGGAGGGGAAAGAGAAGGTTCTTGGGCCAGACCACCCGGACACCCTTGCAAGTGTCAATAACCTGGCTTTGGTGCTGCAAGACCTAGGGAGACATGGCGAATCAGAGGCGATGTTCCACCGTGCACTGGAGGGGAAAGAAGGTTCTTGGGCCAGACCACCCGCACACCCTTACAAGTGTCAATAACCTGGCTTTAGTGCTGAAAGACCTAGGGAGACATGGCGAATCAGAGGCGATGTTCCACCGTGCACTGGAGGGAGAGAGAGGGCTCTTGGGCCT
>ML120437.1:485629-507679 GCA_003788595.2 Choiromyces venosus 120613-1
CGATCGCTATCGTTAATGTTTATTGTTTGGTCGTAATGGTTTGTCCGAGTCTAAAATGGTTTGAACGTATGTGACAGGGTTTGAAGTGGTTTGTAACGTTGGCAAGGGTTTTAGCGGGCACCGAATTAGGGAGAAGGATGTAAGATGTTGGCAAAGGGGCTAAAGGGTGGTGGTTCCGGAGAAGCGGACGCTGCGATGGACTCGAAGGAGTTCGCTAGTACTTCACTCGCGGCCTATAACTGTAGTTATCGTTGCTGAAGGAGTAGTTATCGTGACCAGGAGACTCATCGACTAAAACAGAGAGCATTGAGTGAGTTGTAGGACTATGTTAGGTTCAACCACCTCAGTATAAACGGGTCCCATAACCTCTTAGAGCACCTCCGGGGGAGTAATCGAAGAAGCCGAACCCTTATAACGACACAATAAGTATCTGGTCGGTTTGCGAGCTCCCAAAGTCTGAAGTTAGACAAGACCTGGTTCACGACAGAGAACCCGAAGGTCATGTGCAGCGGTTTAGAAGAGACTAAGTAGCATGAAAGGAATCAGTAGTTCTTGAATCGGTCTAACGTCGGCGATCAATCCCACTAACCCACCAGTCCAGGTTCTTGGAAGGGCGCGGGGAGGTCTCGTGCGGCATTGTGGCACAAATTAAGCGTATGGAGTGATCCAGAGCATCGTGTTCTAGGTCCAATGACCATGAACACTCCCACAACCCCACCAGACCGGGTTCTTGGAAGAGCATGGGGAGGTCACGTGCGGCCTTGTAACAGAGACTAAGCGGTACAGAGGGCTCCCAAACATCGTTACTTCGGTCCAATAACTGTGAACATTCCCACAGCCCCACCAGACCGGGTTCTTGGAAGAGTGCGGGGACGTCACGTGCGACCCTGTAGCAGAGACTAAGCGGTACAGAGGGGTCCCAAACATCGTTATTTCGGTCCAATAACTGTGAACATTCCCACAACCCCACCAGACCGGGTTCTTGGAAGAGCGCGGGGAGGTCACGTGCGGCATAGTAGCAGAGGCGGACTGGCATTTTTGGTTATATCTTTTTCATGGACGGGTACTTTTCGTATTCCAGAAGTCGTTAACTTAGCCAACTGAGAACTCGATGGTGGCGTTCACGTACGCCTTGCATACAACACCGTTATGGTGGTATAGCGGTGAGGTAAAGTAGCGCCCCCTTGTTAGCACTTTGGTGAGAATCACGTCACTGGAAGGTCACTAGGTCGAGGCGGCCATTATTCATGCGTGCATATCTTTCAACCTGGTTTGCTACTTCGAGCATTTTGGAGGACGGTAGTGCGAACTGCAGGCATTAGTTGCTCTTGGGGTTATTGAAAGGTTATCGGAGGGCTTTAAGTTACCTCAGTAGATAGGGAAGGTTCGGTGTAACTGAGTCGTTGAGGAAGTGATACAAAACTGCTAGCTTCTTCCGTTAGTTGGCCTCTTCTGCGCGGCGACACCCGTGGACAAAATAATAAGCGAGTTTGCACTATTTCATACACGGGTCTTAAGGAAAGCAGTATAGACAGAGATCAGCCTACAGCCTTTTGAGGAAGCTTTCATCGCAACAGGAACGAACTAGTAAAAAGACCTTTTACCAGGTCATAAGACTTCCTGCACAGTACCAGTGCCAGTATTTCCGACGGTGTGTGTGGTGTCCCTCACCATACATTAGATCACTTAGGGCCTAGTAGCCCTGGTGGTAAGCAAGGAGTAGAAGGTTTGATAGTGTCAACGCTTTCGCAAACTTTTTGTTGAGGGTACGAAGAAGGCGGCGATAAAAGAGCTGGAGCTATTGCCATGTGAGGACGGCTACACGTTGGAAATCTCTAACCCACCATTTATAGTGACAGGGGAATAATGGGACTCCATGTTCGAACAGCTATCCCGACAACTACGAATCTTTCAGTACCAGCAACAGCGGTAACAGCTATTGATCCTAGGTCAGCGGTGATAGACCAGGGAGTTTGGTACGGAAATATGAGTTGTCCTTAACGAGAAGCAGAAAGACCCACGACCGGACTCCCTACACTTGTGTAACAGGTTATCAGGCTTTCAGGACCGACTTGAAGTATTAGCAGAATCATGTATATAAGTGGAGCTACGTCTTGCACTCATTGTCATTTTTGAACTGAATTAATAGAAGTAGAATAAGGAGGGAAATAAGCAATTGTAGAATGAAACATATATCATCGTAAATGTCCATCAAATCGTGGCATCAATATCGCAGGTCCAGGAATCGCATAACCTTTTATACACATAAGCACCATCCACTCCATCACCTCCGTGCCCCATACCAGCTACGGTTATATAGGATATCTGCCATCGCCAGGCTAGAAATCTCTTCACAAGCTGGTTACCAACGCAAACTAATTCACCTGTAACAAAGATCTCAAGTGCCTCATACACGGAGAATCCCTATCTATGTATATCTTCGCTGAACCATCTAATCTTTCAAGGTATTCAACTCACGTATCCTTCATTTCCGCAATCTCCACAATCTCGACCCTATCACCGATCTTTCAGTTGTCACTCGCATTCTGATACCCGAGTACCATACTTCATGTTATTATGAGCAGTATTTCAGGAGTGCTGTATATATTTATAATGGGAGTGGTAGTTAATTGATGGGGCAGAATCTCTGGAAGCGGGTGAGAAAAGCCTCCTATTTATGCACATTCCCAAAGGCAAAAAGCTATCCTTCCGCAAACTTCCGACAAACTTCTTACAACCAACTATTCCTCCCTACGCTCACCCGTAATCCCTTGTCCGTCCAAATAATCCCATACCTGCATTCCGGAACGGCTAGACCTAAAGCCTATTCCCTATTCCTTAAATCCTCTCACCATCTCCTATGACCATCTCCTATCACCATTTCATATTCCCATCGCCAAAGTCGCTCCGTTTTGATTTCGTTGTCCGAAGTGAGATCCATCAATTCATCAGTGATCGTCGGTGACCGGCATTTTGACATTTCACGACAGTGAAAACTAGGCTATCATGGTAAATCGCTGTATTTGTGATATTTTGCATGTTGACATGAATAATAGCCCCGCCATACTTGGCCAAAGCCATTCCCAAACTATCACCCATCGCATTTCTTGCTCCTCCACTGCCTCACAGGGGTAGAGTTGGCATCTCCGTTCACACAGCTTTGCACTTTCCTTCTGATTGGAAACGCTTCCTCACGTTGTCCTATAGAGAAGCAGGGTCTATTGGATTCTCTTTCTCCTGGAGTATTGTCCTCTATGAAGCCAGGATGTCGATCAAAAATGGTCCATGTGGTGTCTGCATGGGAATTGGGAAATTTGAAATTCTGCGGTTATCACATGCTTCCCACCAATCTAGGAAATAGGTGTGGTAACAAAGGCAAGCATGAGGTGTCGAATACGGTACATAAAAAGATTTCGGGAAAATACAGGCATCATGGCCATGAGCCATGATGTCAGCAGCGTGCAAGCAGTGGAATCAGAGGCATGGCATCACATATCAAGTCTCAAAATAGGTTATTTGGTTCACGTTCTGCCCAATTAAAATTTGGGTTG
Source organism: Choiromyces venosus 120613-1 (assembly GCA_003788595.2). Classification (NCBI taxonomy): domain Eukaryota; kingdom Fungi; phylum Ascomycota; class Pezizomycetes; order Pezizales; family Tuberaceae; genus Choiromyces; species Choiromyces venosus. Next base: position 489,181 of record ML120437.1, read on the forward strand.
GGTTGGATTGTGTTGGGTCACAAATTTTGACATTTGGGTCGGGTGGGTTCGTGTGTTGCAAATCACCGGCGATCACTCGTTCACGTTGCCGGACTTACTGTTGTCAGGAATGCGTTGAAAGAATGTTGCCGGAATGACATTGGTACTTGGTGTTAGGAATGTTGGTTGGTATTTGGAATGATGTGGTTGGTATTTGGTGTAAGCATGCTGTTGTTTGGAATGAGGGTTGGTACGGAATGAAAGGGAAATTCTGGTGGTTGTACAGGATTTTGGAGTGCATAAATAGTTGATGCTATCACCGTCAATGCTTGAATATTAATATCTATAACTTTTATAACATCTATCAACTATAACAAAACTCTCTTTATCTTGCTTACTCTATTTTTCCACGCCTTCTATTTTTCTCTCTCTCTCAATCCTTCTCTCCGAATTTCACTTACTATTGTAGCAACTTGAACTTCGTTGCTATATTTCAACTAACTGGAGAACATGCTCGGTACATATACAAGAGAGAGAGCAGTCCCGTTTTCCCACAATAGGTACCCGTTACCGCATATGGAAGGTTTCTCCAACACTTACTGAAGTAAATAGAGAATTTAGTAAAGAGTTTCAGTGAAGAGTTTTTGAGTGCCAGTGTAATAGAGTGAGAATTATTAACCGTTGATTGACTTAATCTCTCTCCACCTATAACCAAAGTGGATGATAACTATATACTATGAAAAAGCCCCGGCCTCGCAGATATCCATCAGATCTGGTGGCTCCATCCCTTCCTTTCCATACCGCTCCTCACTTCACATGATACCACTGCTCACATGAATCCTGAATCCACACCGTTACTCACATGAGGTTATCAGGAAGCCCCTGACAACCCCCACCATATTACAACACTTACATGCATCGGAAATTGGATGAAATGCACTAGGACATAGGACATAGGACATAGGATAATAGGAGCTATGAGGTGATAGGGAACAGGATTTAAGTTGTTCGGAGGATGGGATTTCAGATTTTGGGGAAATTGTCTTCAGCGATAGTTGGGCATGTCACCAAATGTTGCAGATTGTCGTGGAAAGTTGTGAGAGGTTTGCATGAGTTTTGGACATGTTTGTTATTTCCTTATCTTGTATTGTTTATTTGTTATGTGGGAATCATGCCTATAATTATGTGGATTCCCCGCACTTGTTTTTGGGGAATCGACTCTTCAATAAACTTCTTTGTCCCTACAAAGATACTTTCTTATCTGTATCCGCTGCACATAATTTGATTGTAAGGTTATTAGGTTGCTCGGGTAAGCAAACTAACCCCTAAAGAATGCTCGGTGTGCAGAGTTCATGACCTGATGTTCGCTACCATTCTGGACTTCCACCCCTTTAGTTTTGACAGAGTGTTAGTAAGATCCCTAAATCTATTTCATAAGCTTGTGGTATTCACTCATTCCAGTTCCTGCTACCAGGACAAAAATTGAGCTCAATAGTACTGTTTTTTTTTGTTTGAATGATTAAGGTACAAAATTTCATTGCTTCTCGCTCAGGTTTGACCTTCTCTACCGAATGAAATCCAACCAATAGAACATTCTACATTCAACACCATATCTGATCAGCCCATGCTTAATTCTTTGGCTACTAGTTGCTTTTGAAGGTGATGTCCCATCACCGCAATTGCTACTCCTACATTTGAGCTGCTGCAATTTGTTGCTAGAGAGTGGTGAAATTTGCTGGTAGTATTAAATTTATCACTTTATGCTGAATTTAACAATTGGAGCTAATTGCTGTTACCTCTCATCTCATGAGAGAGTTCAATGTTTGGTATTGGGTTAGTTTAAATCTGACCAAAAAAATATATTGCTATTCTCAAATTCTTTTTTACCCCTACCTTCATGAAGCTTCTAATAATCATATGGGTATGCTGGGTTAGCTGGATATCTGTTTGGCTGAGTTGTGTTGGTGGGTTGTAGCTCTATGAGGCCAGGTTTGGGCCTGGTTGACTAATTTGCTACTGGGGTAGACCCATTGCTAGGCTTAGACAGTGGGGTATCTGGGATATAATAATGCAGAAACATGAAGCGCCATGGTAGAGAAAGTATTCACCAAGCCAGTAGTGGAAGGGGAGTCGAAGGGGCAACGAGCCTCAGTTGCCATGACAAGGTAAGAAGTAGGTTTAGTGGATGAGAGCTCGGTTTTCTTTTGCAAATCCTATATACAAACCCCTGCTCAAATTTTAGGTGTCTACTGTAGTTCTACATTTTTTTGCGTGTTGCAGAGGCAATACCCAGTTTGATAAGGAGCTGTTATAGTAGTCGAACAGCAAATTTAACAACTAGACCAATTGATAGGGTACTGAGAACGGTAAGGTAATGAGAACCAATGCATTCCAAGGAGGATACAATGTACTAGTAGTTAACCTCAATGAAGAATGCTCGCTACCTTATCGTTCTCGGCACCTTATCAACTAGTCTACTTGCCAGTTTTGTTTCTATATCCTCAAGGTAACCTCCATAGCAATCACAACAACACATCCAGAAGAGACATAGCCGAGCACACATTCTAATAATTCCTGAGAAAATAGAAGAGTGTTCGCTATAGCCAGAATAAGGTAATTCCGAATCATGGCATGGATTTACGACGCCATTGTTGAAAATCTCATAAACCCAGATTTACCTCGTGGATATAGGAAACAATTGGAAACTACAGTAGGAGTTTTGACGCGCTATTCATTGTGAAATTTGCATAATAGCCTTTATCGGCCATCACTGTACCATTTTGGTAATCTTCTCTGTGATCACAACAACAATCACCCCGGTAGTCCTATTCGAGAGTGGGAGTCTGGGGCTATCACTTGGTCAACTCTTGCCCCCATCACTCAAATCACCTCCGAGTGATCTATGTGCCCTCTATAGTCGAATTCGAGACTGTGAAATGAAAGTTTGAAAAAGTAATATAATGGAAATTCCTTCTTTCACTTAATAGGTCCAATCTACGATAAATAATTGAGGCTCTGATTGCTGCAATTTGCAGGGCCTGATGCCGACACACTACTGAGAAAATCTGACGAAGCCAGAATTGTTGGAAGCGAGTCACTACGTGTATTCTCTGATATTTGTGAACACAACTGCTACTGCATACGGGCAGAAAATGGGCTGGAGCCTCAAGACTTTGGTGGTATACAAGAGCAATTGTGTTCACAAACAACGTCAGTAAACTACGAGTTGACCGGGCATGGGTCTAGTCTGAGGGTGGTGATGTTTGAATTAAGTTCATCCCTGTTGCCGTATCAGTTTGAGTCCATAAAATGCAAGGGCTGGAGTAAGCAGCCACACACAAGCCACCAGCACCACTCAGACATTTATGAGAATATGGTATTGGTTATACCAGTATTCAAAATTTAGGAATAGGAAAACCCCTTGCGATCTTACCATTTGAAAAGATCTCTAAGTGAAAAGGCTACTGGGTTCAACAAATGGCTAAACAAAAAAGTCTTTAGCAGGAATACAGGTGGTCTGTGGTAACTCACGAACTCTGTAGACAGTAGTCATGTGGGAATTACAGTGACCATACTGTTGGGAAAACCATAGTTGAGTGTCGGCTTCCTACTCACTATTCGGAGTACTTCACATGGCCGGAGGTGAATCCTCTGTCGAGTACCGGACGTCACTTGTGTGGGATATATATATTATGCTTCGGTTCCCCTGCATTAGATATGTTAAGTCAATCAATTGATCTACCACTGCTACAATACCTTCGTATTTCCAACACATACAGTAGAGAGTCTCATAGGTGACCCAACATGATTGGGCAATCGGATCGTCAGTCTTTCACCATTAAGTACGATAGATTAACAGATTGGTAGTTAACTATGATGAATTTTTTCACACGGCAGCCTCAGCTGAATGTCGAGAGGTATCAATAATGCGAACCCACGGTGGTAACAACCATTACAGAGGCAGATATAATCGATCCCCATTAACCAACCTGGCTGTTGCCTTGGTTGCCACTTGACCTCCTGGTTGCATTTTTTTTTGACATCGCCAGATCCAGAGTGAATCCTACAGATAATGAAAAAAAAGGTCCTCAGACATTGTAACATCTGGAAAGTCCGTTTTTTTTTTCTTTCCCCTCGCTATTTGTGTCAGTTGCCCCATCTCGCGGGAGGCCAATCTGACATTTCAGTAATGTGTGAGTGGTTGATAGACTAGTAGGGCTTGGTACTTCACCTCGGTAGAATCATTCTCATGTTTCCTTTTTTTCTTTTTCACTAGCTCAGCGCTTGCCTGTATTCATTTTCACTCTGCAGCAGACTGAAAATTTGACATTTCTAAAGTTGTCAAGAGGGAGTTGTCGGTGTAGGGAATGAGCATGCTTGGCGCTTTTGAAACTTCAACTTAGTGATACGAAGCTATATTCTCGAACATAACGAACTGCCCTGGACTAGGTCGCATTGCAATACACAAATCCTTCAAGGTCCAGGATCGGCGAAACAGTGGGTAAGGTCGAATATTCAATAAAGCTTGTTTTCACTCATACGGATGTCGTAAAACAGACAAGTTCAAACAGATTCATTATGTTCGAGAGATCATACGGGATTAAATTCCAATCTATGACCGCAAAGTATTTTTCAAAAATCTTTGCGCTCAGATGGAAATATTGGCAAGCGTTTTGGACTATACAGGTACAGTACCTGTGCGATGGACTTTCAAAATATTTGTAGCTAGAATCTGTCGAACCAATGAATTCGCTGATTATCACGGGTGTATTCACCATTTTTAGCGCCAGCCTCGTCAAACATAATGCGCAGTACTGTACTCACGCGTATTTGCCAAGAAAAATGCCGTGAGCCGAAAACAGGGGGATAAGCTATGATGACAAGGTACCATAGAAAAGAAACAACCAGGAGTGGAGCTACTTGAGCACACAGCAACCAATCCTCCACAATCAGATCAAACCAAACACCTTATTCCACCATGAAAATGCCGAGTGGAGAAAGCCTGTCGATTCAAATCAGGAGTGCAATTGTTACGCTAATTCAAGTAGGAGGAATGAGTTATTTAGATGTTTATGAGGCTCTGAATTCGCAGGTTTCACTAAATACAATAAAAGGGACTTGGCTCAGAGTAAAGGTCAGTACAGAACTTGAAGACCAGGATTTGAATGTAATCAATGCTAATCGGGAAACATAGAAGAGATCAAAGAGTCAAGAAATCTTTTCCTTACTTGAAAATGTTGAGGATCAAATTCGACCCGAGCCAGCTGTTCCACAAAAGATCCCCCTCGGTTCTGCCACCTCCGAACAATTACAAGATCTTGCCTTATGTGATGAGGAACATTGGCAAAAGACCTTCCCACAAATCGCAGCAGAGGCTGAGGTTAACATTTCCAAATCATATGCTTATAAGATCATGAATGACCATCATGATTTGGGCCGCATTGAGCCTCAATGAAAACTAAAATTACAGCCCAGGGATTGGCAAGCACAGGTTGTACTGGCTGATTGGGTGCTCACGAAACCATTAGAATGCTTTGCTTTTACCGATGAAAGTTGGATTGAAATAGGAGGTACCCGTGGACGGCAGAAAATCACGTGACCTCGAAACTCAAATCCCTATGACTATGTCATTCCATTTCATAAACCAATCTTCTCTCTTATGCTTTCAGCTTGTGTTACGATAGGCTACAAGGGTAGACTCTTTATTTGGGAGAAGGAAACTCCTGAAGAGCGGGGAAAGAACAATAAAGAACTGGAAGAAGAAAACCAAGACAAGCGAGAGAGGGTTGCTGATAAGAGGAGGAAGGCATTAGTACCTGGTACCATTGAATATGAAGAGCTGGAGGCAAAGAATACAAAAATCCACAAGTACAATGGAGTTAAAGAACCTACAGCACCACGCAAGAGACCAAGATGCCCAGGGTAGGAGTTTGGAGAAGAAGTACCGGGTAGGAGTGCAGGAGAGGGATTTGATTGGTTTATGTACAGAAAAGAAGTCTTACATCCACTGGTGTATCCCTTTCTGAAAAAGGTTCAAGAAGAGAAGGAAATGGATATTTGGCTTATCGAGGATAATGCCGGCAACCATACGCAGGCAGCAAGGATAGATGCTGAGGAAGCATCCAAGTTTGGAATTAAACGAATTCCTCACAAAGATTCTCCAATTGCGGGACTCCCTTGTTGGCCCACTAACTCGCCTGATATTAATAAGATAGAACCACTTTGGCGATATCTTAAAGATCGGATAGCGAAGTACCCATGTCCAAAGGGCCAATTGCGCAGCGAAATTGATCGATACAAATGAATTATTCATCAAGAATGGGATACCATGCCACAGGAGGTTATTGACCACCATTGCCGGAAGTTTCATACACATCTCAGGCAACTCAAAGAGAATGGCGGAAAAAACAACTTTGATGCCTAGTGTGCTGGCTACTCTTCCGGCACCTACAAGATATCTTTCCCTCAGATTCTAAGAAGGTATTTCTAAAGTTGTCTGATTAGCACAGCAATACGGGAATGGAGTGAAAGGGATCTTGGAGGGGGCTGTTGCTTTTCAAGTTCTACACCGCCAGGTATAGTTTTCGAGTACAATTTGTGTTTATTTGGTTTTCGTCACTGTAGTTTGCCTGTGGGTATCGGGGATCTAGTTTAGGATTGGTTTAAAACTCTTTTAGAAACGCAGTGCAACATGTGAGTGTTTAAGGTGTCTGTTACTTTGCCACATGTATTGAAAACCCCCTGTTTTCGGCTCACGGCGTTTTTCTTGGCAAATACGCGTGAGTACAGATCGCTCAATTGCTATTGGAAAATCTTCAGATACAACCCCATGCACAACGCTGAAAGTCGGATAATCCACCACAATTTTTTGTTTCTTTTCACTGTTTATCTGCTATCATGCAGGATAGTTATTGGGTCAACTCTAAGGTACAATCGTGGAACACTCAAATATACACGCCACCCAAATACCCAGTCCTCGCAGATGAGCTTGCAGGCTAGAATGGATTTCTGGGGTTCGGTCAATCAGTAGCGACTGTGTATTTAGACGGGATGTGTATGTGAGTGCTCCGCGATTGTAAGTGTGTGTTTCAACGTGAGGATATCTCGGCAGCCTGTGGAGAGAAAGGGGACTGATAGGCCTCTATCTAGGCGGGGTTGATCAAGCCTACTCGCTTACTGGACCAGTATTATTCGAAAGCTCAAAATATGCACTTTCGGAAATTCCAGATAATTGGTTAACGGGGAATGCGCGTTTCCCATCGGTCGAAGGAGAATACATTACTGTCCGGAGGTTGGTGCTCTTGTGTCACTTATGCAATGGTAAAGCGAGACATCCACACAAATGCTAGTTGCCCATATCCCACCTGCAGCACACCTAACTACCTTGCCTTAATTTGCATTGAACAGAACATAAGGCGAAATACGGTACTTTCCTACAATTCTCAAGTCCTTTCTTCAGCCGGACAGCCAAGGCTGCTGATTTCTGATTTCTAAGTTCTAGCTTTCGTTGCTACTCCCTTTACACATCCTCATCACAGCAAAACCTCAATCCCCATGCTACTCGAGCATCGCTAGCTGTGATTACACCCTACAACTATCTCGGCATAAGAGACTTATTCATCTCAATATCCAAGGTTGAGCCCCATTCCATCATAGCTCGTGTTGTTGACTTATTTCAGGACTTGCGAACCTATAGCATACAATGATTGCGATAAGCGATAAGCAAACCAACATTATCGAACAAGCTACCTACCTCTGGTTATTGTCACATACAACCTTAAAAACAGATTTATAGCAAGTCAATCATAGTGTTATCCGTGATGGATCAGTGGGTATCCCGATTAACTTACCGTTTCAATGTCAAAACAGCAAATCAGCATCTGGCTAACAATCTTGTAAGAATTGCTGAAATCCAATCCAATAACCACGGAAGCCAGAGCGGGAATAGGGGGGATAATAATGTTTTCGGTGATGATAATGTATGCGGGGACATGCATGTGGTCCACAATGTTACTAATTTCTTGTTCATAGATCAGGGGTCCATCGAGAGCTAAATATGGAGGTATCGTCACTTTTCTTCACAGGTTTCTTGCAAAGAGCTAACATGCTATCAGAGTCGAAAGAGATGTCTAGCCCGCATTGGATAGTCCCTTACAGCAGGAATAGAACATTTACGGGCTGTAACAGTATCATTGAGTCGGTAAAGAGGCATTGCAAAAGTAAGGATCATACCCGGGTCGTGCTCCAGGGATTAGGGGGTTCTGGGTATGTATTTGATACTTCGTCGTTGGGAGAATGTACTAACCTTGCTTAGAAAAACTCAGATTGCCCTCGAATATGTTTATCAGCACGGCCATGAGAGTGGATGTGATGTTTTCTGGGTAAACGGGAGTGGGGTAGTAAAGATTAGTCAGGGATTCAGGACTATTGCACAGAACGTTCAGATTCCTCAGGCTAGCGCCGAAACAAATGAAGAGGGATTCCTGTCAAGTATGAAGGCATGGTTTGAAGGTCCACATAGTGGCGACTGGATCCTGGTTATTGACAATGCCGACAACGAGGACGACTTTGTTAGCAACGATTGTCCCATTGCAAAATTTGTACCACAGGGGTCCAAGGGAATTGTGATATTTACGACCAGATCTCTAAAGGTTGTGAAAATGGCTGTCGAATGTAGGAAGAGGGATTGAGCCATGGGCGATTTTAGTTGGTCGAAATTAGAATGGAATGCGATGGAGTGAGGGTTGGGGAAGTCTTGGTAACGGTTGCAATATTTTGTGGAGCTTGGGACAGTCTATGCAAGTTTGGTAAAATCTGAGGCTGTTTGGTAACCGTGCCAAGGTTGTCGCTCCGCCACAACCTTGGGCACCCACAAGTGGGTGCCCGACAGCTCAACGCCAGATTCGGCTCAACACCAGATTCTTCATCAAACCTCCCGAACCAGCCATTCTATCCATCAATACCGGATAAAAATGACCGAAAGCTATGATGAGATTGAAGCCAGAATTGGGCTTGCATGCGAGGAGCTTTCAGAATATGCAAAACTGAATATTGTGGCTGCTGCACGAGAGTTTGAAGTTCCAGAGACTCAATTGCACACACGACGGAATGGCCATCAAATGAAGGCTGACAGGCCAGCAGCAAACAGAAAACTATAGGAGGAGGAGGAGCTTGCTGTTTGTCTATATCTTCGCCAATTAGACAAGATTAGAATATCAGCACGGCTTCATATAGTCACCAACTGCGCTAACAGTATACTCAAATGGAATCACCATACTGTTGATCCTGAGATCCCCCCACCAACTGTAAACTCATCTTGGACAACATGCTTTCTTGCCCGGTATCCTGAGTTCCATGTGAGAAAGCAAAAGACCTTGGATTATCAACGGATGAACACTCACAATCCTGAAGATATACTTGACTGGTTTGGTCACTTCAAGTCAGTATATGAAGAGAAGGGAATCCAGCCACAAGATCTATACAACTATGATGAGACAGACTTTCGTATTGGTATAGGACAAGATCAGTGGATCGTGACTTTGGATCCTGATCATCAATCATATTCAGCAAGCTCCACGAATTGTGAATTGGTATCTTCATGTGAGGTTATCAGTGCCGATGGCTATGCACTCCCCCCAATGTTGATTATTGCCAGCGCACTGTACCTTGAAGACTGTACAACTAAAACTGATCTAGAGGATGATGTTTTATTGTCAGTCTTGGACACTGGCTATTCAAATAACCTGCTTTGGTTAGAATGGCTAAAACACTTCAATCGATTTTCAGCACCGTGGCAAGTGGGGGCATATCATATGCTCCTACTCGATGGCCATGGGTCACATTGCACATGTGACTTCATTACCTTTTGTGATGAAAAGAAAATCATCCTATTTTGTCTCTCGGCACACACTATGCATCTAATTCAACCGCTTGATGTTGTAGTTTTTCAGCCATTGAAACACTTTCATGCAGAGGCAATCGATTGTGCAACACATACAGGCTATTCGGACATCAATAAGATTAAATTCCTATCAGTGCTTACATTGATTCAAGCACAAGCCTTTAAGAAAAGCACAATCATCTCTGTATTTCGGAAGACTGGTCTCATTCCCTATGATCCTGCAAAGGTTTTAACTCAGCTTCACAAGAGTCATACCACTTTACAGCACCCAGCTCTGACTACTCCACCTCCAACAATACTACCTCCTCTTATCGTCTCTACTCCCTACACTGTTAGATCACTCAAGCAGCAAGCCCAGTATCTTAATGATGTCGATCCTGTTTCACCAACCTTCAAGACAAACCTTGACCAATTTATTAAGGGCAGTCTTACCCAGGCACAATCTGGAGCTCAGGCCTATCAGGAGCTGGCAAACACACAGACAGTAGAGCAAGTGCGGAAAACTTGTCAGAATCATACAAGGCGATTGGTCCAAAAGGGGGGAGTGTTGTATGCACATCAGGCACACGCAATTGTGCGTAAAAAAGCAGAAGATACTGTGCAGAAGAAGCTAGCTCGGGCCGAGTGAGAACTTGAACAGGCAAAAAAGGAGGCTGTTTAGGACTGTAAAAAAATATGGAAGTCTATATTTCAAGAGTTGAGAAGGTATATTACAAAGCAGAAAAGACAGAGGAAGCAGATCTCTAGAAGTGGTTGAGAAATTGTATTTGTAGTTTTCTAAATCTTCAAAATCTGGTGTTGAGCCGAATCTGGGGTTGAGCTGTCAGGCACCCACTTGGGGGTGCCCAAGGTTGTGGCAGAGCGACAACCTTGGCACGGTTAATGTTGGGTTGTTGTGTGTAATTGCTGTGGCGAGCTGTGCGTGAAGTCATGTATATAAGCGGTGCCACATCTTGCGCTCATAGTCATCAGTGAACTTAATTAATAGAATCAGAATTAGAATAAGGAGGGAACTGGGCAATTGTAGAATGAAACATATATCGTCGTAAATGTCCATCAAATCGTAGCATGCACTATCACAAGTCCAGGAATCGCATAAACCTTTATACCCATAAGTTTTTCAATATTATGTGGTATGCACAGCGGATGAACGTGGACTTAGTGCAATAATGTGATGAAGAAAGGGGTAAAGTAAAAAATAATTGTCGTTTGTAACCAAGTTGTCTAACTTGAGAACATCAAAAATATTCGAAAAAGACAGGAATAATTATATTAATCTTACAAGCCAATCCGCGAGGACTCTGTATTTAGGTGGGATATGTATTTGAGTGTTCCGCAACTTCCATAGCAACCAGATCAACAAGCCCAGAGGAGATACAGCCGACCACACATTCAAATAATTCCTCTGAAAATGGAACAGTGTTCGCTATGGCTAGAATAAGGTGGTTCTCAATCATGTCACGAATTCATAATACTATTATTGAAAATCTCATAAACTTAGGTTTACCTCCAGGCTATATTAAAAAAATCGGCTACTACAGTAGGAGTTTTGATGGGCTGTTCTTTGTGAAATTTACAGAATAGCCTTTACTGACCATCACAGTGCCATTTTCGTGATCTTCTCTGCGACCACAGCAACAATCACCCATGGTAGCCCTTTTCAAGAGAGGGGACCTGTGGCTATCACTTGACATGGTCGGGGTTCTTGGTCAACTCTTGCCCCCATTGCCCAAATCGTCTTCGTGTGATCTATGTGTTCTCTACAGTCGAACTTGATATTGTAAAATTAAACTTTGGAAACGTAATGTAATAGAAATTCCTTCTTTCACTTAATAGGTCCGATCTGCGATAAATAATTGAGGCTCTGATATGTCTTGGCATGAGTGAGGGCAACGAACGAAGGGCTAACAATCCCCCCCACCGCAACTCCATGAATCACTTACCTTCTTTTGGACTTGGACCATGGTCTTACCTTCTTTTGGACCTACTTGGGATTCCTTTTTCAAGGTTGATAGTTGAAAGAGGGTCTGCTGCTTAATGCTTTGGTGAAAATGGTTTGCTATCAGGGTAGGAGTGATGTGTGATCGGGTATTTGTTTTCTAGTTCGGTTCAAAGGTTGTTCAGGGTTTAGATGTTGATGTGAGAGAGAGGGGGTTATATTAATGAGGTGTGCCGATTTATCAGTCCTACTCTACTTAGGGTAACTTTGGGAGTGGGTTCACAATTACTCATACAGTAAATGTTGAATCCTTTCGTTGCCTGCTTCTGGTCCAACTGAGCAATGAGTAAATATTTTTTTCATGTGGAACCCGATATGCGCAATTAGTCTGGGTTGAAAGAGCCACAGCAACGAGTAGGCTGTGAACCCACTTTTCCGCATCTCTCCCTTGCCCTCCGATCATGCCCGGATTGTTTGCCTGTGGCAAAGATATATTGGTAAGTATCTGCAATACCGCAAAAACTTGAATAATTGGACCATTTACTATGTAGTCAAAAATTCCCTTCTCTGGAAAGCGGGCGAAAAACACTGCCAAAACATGCCCTTTCCCCCTTCTGAGGCAGAATAAAGAAACAAAGATTTCCTGATCTTAATGAGAGAGGAAAGCCCAATGACATAGCACACCGTCCAATTATTCGAATTTCTACAGTAGAGTGTTTGCGCCCCGCCCAAAAGCAAATGATAGGAGTCCTAAGTCTGAGTTCTTGGGAGCTGTGCCCGAAACAACGGGTGAGAAAATCAAACAATGCTCAAGGACATGTATTTCGTAGTTGCGAAGTAATTATTTTCCCTCTCGGCGCGAGGGCCAGAAGCTCTAACTTCCAACTCCCAACCTTCTCTCTTAGGCGGAGCGCCATGTTGTAGTCTATCAAGGAAATGCTCTTATCCGAGAAGTTTCCTCTATAGGCCAGCCCATACAAAAAACTTCCGGTATAGGTTGGGAGATAAATCGATAAGAAATCTTGAATAAACGGCATATGGTGTAATTCCTCTACAGGCCAAGTCATATCATTGCACCTGAATTTCAACTATTAGAAATTCTACTCTGTTGGTCAAACCTCCGATTGCAAACAAAAACACAGCTTTGTTATCTTCCAATTTACCTCGGTAAAATATATTTTTTAATGGCAATTCGGTTACTTGCATCGGATGTTCAAGTGATTATTCAACTACTCGCTGGATGGAATAATAAATTATGATTCAACATCTAAGAGTTGGTAAATGGAGTATTGAACAAATCAAGTAAAAAAAATTGAAATTCAAATTAAGAAATGCTCATATTGGAGGCCTCTTCATGCTTCATACGGTAAGATATGCCAACAAACTTCTGGCTGTCTGAGCTCTCTAGCCATGAAAGCCGATGTTAATCCAGAGCTAGGCCAAGGGAAACACCCAACCGGGGACCTAGCGATATCGAGCTTGGTACAGTCTTACCACCCCCCCTTGTTCAGCAATTTCAGATCATTTATCCAAATGTTGCAGAATTACCGGGGCGGCGCAACCTCAGGGAAAGATACAACCATGAAGTGGTGTTACTGCTCTGTTACTGCTCTAAACACAGAGAAATTAGGAGATGTTCAAGTCCCTACACCCCGCACGAGATTGCACCCTCACGAACTATTTTTTGCCTCTAAACGCAACTTCCCAGAGTGATCAGGGATTTATTAGACAGGAATCTTGCGATGGGTACAATATCTTCAGGTGTGCAAGGGCGTTAATAGTCACTTGTTCAAGGAGTTAAACCAAGTGCAACGCGATGACCTGGCCCATGTGGGAATCCCACCAGAGGCTGCCTTTCCCAGAAGTTTTCTAATCGCCATCTCGCCCAGTCCATACTGGAGGTTTCCTGTATGGGCTGGCGTGTAGAGGAAATTTCTTGGATAACCAAATTTCGCTTATGGGCTAAATTACAACACATGTTGGGGCGTTTGTGACATGGAAATAGTAGAATGTAGAACACAATGGGTCAAGGCCGATCGCACCCGGTCCACCCGAAGCAATAATATTTCACAGATAGTGATAAGCAGTAGAGATGCCAAATGATTGCCCATGACGGCAGGGTTGATGGACAGTAAAGTATGCGGGCACACGAGTTACAAGAAAATAATTATGGATAGGCTACTATAAGTATGGGGGAGATATCGGACAAGGATAAAATGTTAGGTGAATGTGCAAGAAAGATGACGGGGGTAAGGAGTGATGTGGATGTATGTAAGATAGGAGCCCACAGGAAATGTCGGTTGTAGTGGATTTAAGGTTTCGGTCCATGTTCAGGTGGTGAAGTGAATTCAGATTAGGCTATCGATGCTTTCTCATAATGGCAGTCGTCCACTGTTAGCTTAATTTAGACTTAATAGAAGTCACAATTTACACCATGTTGCTAGGAGGGACAGATTATCCCATTCCGAACCTGGGTAGTTCACACCAGAATAATAACCAGACTAGAAAGAGTGCGGTCGCGGCTCGGTACCATGGACGAAGGGCTAAAAAATCTCATGAAGCTGTCCAATACCGTATGGTGCATGATCGGAGATGGAGTCAGGTTTTAGGGGGCGAATAGTTTCCTAAACATTGGAACTTCGCACTAGACACTGATCTGGATTATATAAATGCGGGAGCATGAAGTGCGGCTGAAGAGACAGTCATGGTGTGCTATGAAACATAAGTAGAGAAGTTGGGGTACCAGAGAGGCTCTGGCAATGGATTCAGCCCCCATGAGAGGTGAGTTTGATGGGCGAGAACGCCAAGTTTTTGTAAGGTTAACGTGGTGTAGCAAAAAAATCGGCTTCTCGAGTGCTAGAGTGCATATCTCGGGCTTTGTATCGGCTTATCCACCGCAATTCCATTTGCACTACAGTAAGCGGCATTATTACACTCTGTCCGGTTCACAATTTTTAGCGCCAGCCTCGTCGAACAAAATGGGCAGTACAAATCACTCAATTTCTATTGGAAATCCTTCGAATGTGCCCCCATGCACAATGCTGAAAGTCGAATAACCCACTGGTATTTTTTTTCTTTCTTTTCTCTGTCTATGCACCATCATGCAGGATAATTATTGGATCAACTGTAAGGTAAGGCCGTGTGTATTTTTCAAGATGAAAATATGGCGGTGTGCTGTTGAGAGAAAGGGGACTGATAGGAAAAGGTCTTTATCAAGGGCGAGGTTGGACAAGAGCTTGATTACCCGTACTATACCAGTACAAGTAATGGTGCGTGTGCGAACCACACGGTGCCACAAGTGGTGATCAATGTAACGTGATTTATGGGGATGCGGCTCTTCACCTAGAAGCGGCTCGCAGTGGCAACCAAGGGAAAACCAACTGTATATTTGATTATCTACATAAATAATAGTGATACAACTTTGGAGACTTGTTAGAAGGTACTTTGAAATATGGAGAATTAGAATATGCAGTTCCTATTTCATAATAGGAAATGGTTCTCCCTGTATATTGTCTTTATGATTGGTAGTTTAAAATAACAGTCCTTTTATACTTAATAGTAAAGAAATTGAAAGCCATGTAGAGAATACTTTTTTAAGTAAATAGAGAGTTATTATAGACCTTGCATGTTATGGATTAGCTACTTTTGTATGTGTTTATAGTTATTCTTAGAAGTTATAGTACTATATGATGAAGTAAAACAATATATATGGTTGATTTATTTGATAATATAATATCTAAACACTGGATTAACTTATAACTCCAATACTTTGTAGTATCCTTTATAACATTAATATAAGTAACTACATGAAACTTCAAGCCCAATGGGTAAACTTTCCATATTTTATTACTTGATTATTGTAAAGATATATGTGTAAAAAAATTAGTCTTAAGCTTCAACCTTGTAAGGTGTACTCCTTAGACAAAGCTGAAAATATTATCTCTGGGTCTCCTAATAAGGGTCACACTATTGAACAAGTTTTAGGAAGTTAGGAATAATGGTTGTAGAGATTTCAAGCTTGAAATATTATAGCACTATATTTTTATATAAATTTCTGTTGGTTGTGTACAGAACATGAAAGACTTCTTCACTCAACCTGAAACTTGGTATACCTATTCAGATAACCTTTGTGAAATAACTGGCAAAGTGTTGAATTTATAGGGTAAGCCAATAAGCAGATATCATGTAGTCAAATTGATCAATTTTGTATATAGTTTTCCTCATGTCAATTTGTTACTACAACTTTTAAAAATCTGTTTAGCTTAAAGTAAAAACAATTCACACAGAATATATAAGACCTATAAAACCTATCTACAGACTTATGAAAGTACTCTTATATATATTTCTATTTTTACATAATATCTGAT
Source organism: Choiromyces venosus 120613-1 (assembly GCA_003788595.2). Classification (NCBI taxonomy): domain Eukaryota; kingdom Fungi; phylum Ascomycota; class Pezizomycetes; order Pezizales; family Tuberaceae; genus Choiromyces; species Choiromyces venosus. The sequence continues at coordinate 505,367 of ML120437.1, forward strand.
TAGAGGTATCTTGCCCCAAACAACCAATCTTAATAGCATGATCCTAAGAGAGGTTTTTCTTACAACAAAATAGAAGTTATATATTCTAATTCTCCATATTTCAAAGTACTTTCTAACAAATTTCCAAAGTTGTATGACTATTATTTATATAGATAATCAAATATACATTTGGTTTACCTGTGGTTGCCACTGCGAGCCGCTTCTAGGTGAAGAGCCGCATCCCCGTAAATCACGTTAAATTATTTCAACACAAAGGAATGAAATCAGACACAGGTTGGGGTAGATTTAACATTGTATATTGTATAGGATATGAACTGTTTCTTGCAAGGATGTAGCCTGTGTTTTATTTTTATATAGTATGACTGAAATACTTTGAATAATAATATTGAGTGACTTACAGACCCTATCAACAAAGGAGAGACTGGCACAGGAAAAAACAACTGGAAATACTAATTGCTACTAAAAACTTCTCTGTAGACAATATTTTTACAGTGTGGTGAGGCATTACTGCCTGGTAATAAAACCTTAACTCATTCACTACTGGTTACCTGAGACTAAGACTACATTCCAATAGCTCAACCTATGAATATCCCAATGTCTAACCTTTAGTAGTACCTATATGTAATTTCTTTACCTCTGGAATTCCTTACAGCCATCCCAATATATCTATTCTACTATTGTTACTATTCAATTCCAATTACAGTATTCAGTTATTTCATGATTCCGACAACTCTTATCTCTTTTACAGTTTTTTTTTTGTTGTCTACCTTCATCTACCTTCCGGTACTGTACTTTTTCTTTCTATTTTTTTGCCTCTGGTCTTTTTTGGTTTGTTGGTTTGTTGGTTATTATATAGTTGAGTTCCTGAACCCTAACACAGTTTTCTGTTTTTTTGTTCTTGGTCTTTTTCCCACCTCAACTGTTATAGTATAGTATTGTTCGAAAGCCCTAATTTTGCGTTTTCAGAAATTCGGGTTAATGGTTAATGGAAGATGCACAGCTACTGTCGATGGTTGGAGACTTCATTGCAGTCCGAAGGTTGTTGCTCTTGTGTCACCTATGCAATGGTACTAGTATAGCGAGACATCCACACAGATGCAAGCCGCTGCCCATATCCCGACCCTAGCACAGCCAATTACATTGCCTGAACTTGTATAGAACAGAACACGAGGGGAAATATGGTACCTTTAGCTGATTCTGAGGGCCTTTTTTCAGCCGGACGGCCAAGGCTGCTAATTCCTGAACTCTAAATTCTAACTTTCGTTCCTACACCCTTTTACTCCTATACATGACAGCAATACCTTGATCCCCATTCTCCTCGACCACTGCCAGCTGTGATTCTACCCTACATTTGCCACGGAATACGATACCTATTCATCTCAATATCCATAGTTGGGTCTCATTCCATCATATCTCGTGTTGTTGACTTATTTCAGGGCCTGTAAACCCATCGGATTCAACGATTACGATAAGCGATTAGCGACACGCAAGCCACCGTTATCAAACAAGCTAGCTACCTCTCGTTATTATCACACCCAAACTTCAAAACAGCTCTATAGCAAGTCAAATATAACATTATATGTGATGGATCAGTGGGTATCCCAATGAATCTACCTTCCCATATTTCAAACCGATCAGCGTCGATCTAATAATCTTGTCAGAACTACAGAAATCCAATCCAATATCCAGGGAAGCTTCAGCGGGAATAGGGGGGATAATAGCGTCTTCGGTAATGGTAATGTTATTGGGGGGACTCACCTGTACCAACATATCACAAATTTGGGAGTCATAAACAAAGGGGGATCTTTGAGAGATAGAGACGGCGGTATCATCACTTTTCTTCGCAGGTTTCTAGAGAGAGAGCTAACATGCTATCAGAACCGAAAGAGACATCTAGGCCATATTGGATAGTTCCTTACAGCAGGAATAGAGCGTTTACGGGCCGTAACGGTATCATTGAGTCGGTAAAGGGGTATTGCAAAAGTAAGGATCATAACCGGGTCGCGCTCCAGGGATTAGGGGGCTCCGGGTATGTGTTTAATACTTATCGTTAGGAGGATGTACTAACCTGGCTTAGAAAAACTCAGATTGCCCTCGAATACCTTTATCAGTGCACGCGGGAGGGCGGTTGCGATATTTTCTGGACACACGGAAGTGAGATGGTGAAGTTCAGCCAGGACTTTCGGACTGCTGGACAACGTGTTCACAACCCTCAGGCCAGCACCCAGAAAGACGAAGAGCAATTCCTGTTGAGTATAAAGGCATGGTTTGAGGGACCAGATAGTGGCGACTGGATCCTAGTTATCGACAATG
>ML120437.1:507807-524580 GCA_003788595.2 Choiromyces venosus 120613-1
GTGACAGGGTTTGAAGTGGTTTGTAACGTTGGCAAGGGTTTTAGCGGACACCAAATTAGGGAGAAGGATGTAAGATGTTGGCAAAGGGGCTAAAGGGTGGTGGTTCCGGAGAAGCGGACGCTGCGAGGGACTCGAAGGAGTTCGCTAGTACTTCACTCGCGGCTTATAACTGTAGTTATCGTTGGCGAAGGAGTAGTTATCGTGATCAGGAGAGTCATCGACTAAAACAGAGAGCATTGAGGGAGTTGTAGGACTATGTTAGGTTCAACTACCTCAGAACAAACGGGTCCCATCACCTCTTAGGGCACCTCCGGGGAGTAATCGAAGAAGCCGAACTCTTATAAGGACAATAAGTATCTGGTCGGTTTGCGAGCTCCCAAATTCTGAAGTTAGACAAGACCTGGTTCACGACAGAGAACCCGAAGGTCATGTGCAGCGGTTTAGAAGAGACTAAGTAGCATGAAAGGAATCAGGAGTTCTTGGGGTCGGTCTAACGTCTGCGATCAATCCCACCAACCCACCAGACCGGGTTCTTGGAAGGGCGCGGGGAGGTCTCGTGCGACATTGTGGCACAAATTAAGCGTATGGAGGGATCCAGAACATCGTGCTCTAGGTCCAATGACCGTGAACACTCCCACAACCCCACCAGACCGGGTTCTTGGAAGAGAGAGGGGAGGTCACGTGCGGCCTTGTAACAGAGACTAAGCAGTACAGAGGGATCCAGAACATCGTTACTTCGGTCCAATACCTCTGAACATTCCCACAGCCCCACCAGACCGGGTTCTTGGAAGAGCGCGGGGAGGTCACGTGCGGCCCTGTAGCAGAGACTAAGCGGTACAGAGGGGTCCCAAACATCGTTATTTCGGTCCAATAACTGTGAACATTCCCACATCCCCACCAGACCGGGTTCTTGGAAGAACGCGGGGAGATCACGTGCGGCCCTGTAGCAGAGACTAAGCAGTACAGAGGGGTCCCAAACATCGTTATTTCGGTCCAATAACTGTGAACATTCCCACAGCCCCACCAGACCGGGTTCTTGGAAGAGCGCGGGGAGGTCACGTGCGGCATAGTAGCAGAGGCGGACTGGCATTTTTGGTTATATCTTTTTCATGGACGGGTACTTTTCGTATTCCAGAAGTCGTTAACTTAGCCAACTGAGAACTCGATGGTGGCGTTCACGTACGCCTTGCATACGACGCCGTTATGGTGGTATAGCGGTGAGGTAAAGTAGAGCCCCCTTGTTAGCACTTTGGTGAGAATCACGTCCGGGTTCTTGGAAGAGCATGGGGAGGTCACGTGCGGCATGGTAGCAGAGGCGGACTGGCATTTTTGGTTATATCTGTTTCATGGACGGGTACTTTTCGTATTCCAGAAGTCGTTAACTTAGCCAACTGAGAACTCGATGGTGACGTTCACGTACGCCTTGCATACGACGCCGTTATGGTGGTATAGCGGTGAGGTAAAGTAGAACCCCCTTGTTAGCACTTTGGTGAGAATCACGTCACTGGAAGGTCACTAGGGCGAAACGGCCATTATTCATGCGTGCATATCTTTCAACCTGGTTTGCTACCTCGAGCATTTTGGAGGACGGTAGTGCGAACTGCAGGCATTAGTTGCTCTTGGGGTTATTGAAAGGTTATCGGAGGGCTTTAAGTTACCTCAGTAGATAGGGAAGGTTCGGTGTAACTGAGTCATTGAGGAGGCCATACAAAACTGCTAGCTTCTTCCGTTAGTTGGCCTCTTCTGCGCGGCGACACCCGTAGACCAAACAATATGCGAGTTTGGTAAAATCTGAGCCTGTTTGGTAATGCTGGTTTGTTATTTGTAATTGCTATCGCTAGCTATTAGCAGAATCATGTATATAACTGGAGCCACATCTTGCGCTCATTGTCATTTTTGAACTGAGTTAATAGAAATAGAATACGGAGGGAAATGAGCAATCGTAGAATGAAACATATATCATCGTAAATGTCCATCAAATCGTGGCATCAATATCGCAGGTCCAGGGATCGCATAACCTTTTATACACATAAGCACCATCCACTCCATCACCTCGGTGCCCCATACCAGCTACTGTTATATAGGATATCTACCATCACCAGGCTAGAAATTTCTCCACAAGCTGGTTACCAATGCAAACTAATTCATCTGTAACAAAGATCTCAAGTACCTCGTACACGAAGAATCCCCATGTACATATATCACCACTAAACCATCTAATCTTTCAAGGTATTCAACTGACGTATCCCTCATTTCCGCAATCTCCACAATCTCCACAGTATCACCGATCTCTCAGTTGTAACTCGCATTCTGATACCCGAGCATCGTACTCATGTTGTTATGAGCAGTATTCCAGGAGTGCTGCATATATTTATAATGTCACTGATGGTTAATTGATGGAGCGACATCTCTAAAAACGGGTGAGACAAGTCTCCCATTTATGCACATTCCCAAAGACAAAAAACCATCCTTCCACAAACTTCTAATGACCAACTATTCCTCCATACGCTCACTCGTAATCCCTTGTCAGTCCAAACACTCCCATACCTCTATTCCGTAACACCTATACTTAAATCCTATTTCCCATTCCCTAAATCCTATCACCACCTCCTATGACCGGCTCCTATCACCGTTGCATATCTCCTCACCGAAGTGGCTCCGTTATGAAGTTGTTTCCCCAAGTGGGATCCATCAATTCACGAGTTATCGTCGGTGACCCTCCATTTTGACACTTCATGATAGTACAAGCTAGGCTATCATGGTAAATCGCTCCGCTTGTGATATTCTGCATGTTGATGAACATGACAATCCTGCCATACCGGGCCGAAGTTGTGCCCAAACTATCACCCATGATCGCATTTCTTGCTCCTCCACTGCTTCGCGGGGGTAGAGTTGACATCGCTGTTGACAAAGCTTTATTCTTTCCCTCAGGTCTTGTAAAACTTCCTCACGCTGTGCCATAGAGAAGCAGGGCCTATTGGATTTTCTTTCTCCTGGAGTATTGTACTCTATGAAGCGAGGATGTGGATCAAAAATGGTCCCTGTGGTGTCTGCATGGCAATTGGGAAATGTGGAATTCTACAGTTATCACACGCTTCACACTAATTTAGAAAATAGGTGTGGTAACAAAGGCAAGCATGAGGTGTCGGATCCGGTACATAAAAAGATTTCGGGAAAATACAGGCATAGTGCGAGGATAAGGCGGGAATGGCCACCAGTCATGATGTCAGCAGCGTGCAAGTACTGGAATCAGAGGCATGGCATCACATATCATCAAGTCTCAAAATAGGTTATTGGGTTCATGTTCTACCCAATTAAAATTTGTGCTGGGTTGGATTGTGTTGGGTCACAAATTTTGACATTTGGATCAGGTGGGTTTTTGTGTTGCAAATCACCGTCGATCACTCGTTCAGTTTGTCAGACTTACATGCATTGGAAATTGGATGAAATGCACTAGGCCATAGGACATAAGATATAGGAGCAATGGGGTGATAGGGAATAGGATTTAAGTTGTTCGGAGGATGGGATTTCGGATTTTGGGGAAATTGTCTTCAGCAATGGTGGGCATGTCACCAAATGTTGCAGGTTGCAGATTGTCATGGAAAGTTGTAAGAGGTTTGCATGAGTTTTGGGCATGTTTGTTATTTCTTTATGTTGTGTTGTTTATTTGTTATGTGGGAATCATGCCTATAATTATGTGAATTCCCCGCACTTGTTTTTGGGGAATCAGCCCATCAATAAACTTCTTTGTCTCTATAAAGATACTTTCATATCAGTATCCACTGCACATAATTTGATTGAAAGGTCATTAGGTTGCTCCAGTAAGCAAACCAACCCTTAGAGAATGCTTGGCATGCAGAGTTCATGACCTGATGTTCGCTACCATTCTGGGCTTCCATACCAATAGTTTTGACAGGGTGTTAGAAAATCCCTAAATCTATTTTATAAGGTTGTGGCATTCACTCATTCCGGTTCCTGCTACCAGGATGAAAATTGAGCTCAATAGCACTGTTTTTTTGTTTGAATGATTAAGGTACCAAATTTCATTGCTTCTCACTCAGGTTTGACCTTCCCTACTGAACGAAATCCAACTAATAGGACATTCTACTTTCAATACCATATCTGATCAGCCCATGCTTAATTCTTCAGCTACTAATTCCTTTTGAAGGTGATGTCGCATCATTACGATTGCTACTCCTACATTTGAGCTGCTGCAATTTGTCTCCAGAGAGTGGTGAAATTTGCTAGTAGTATTAAATTTATCACTTTATCCTGAATTTAACAATTGGAGCTAATTGCTGTTACCTCTTATCTCATGAGAGAGCTCAACATTTGGTATTGGGTTAGTTTAAATCTGACCAAAAAAAAAAAAACATTACTGTTCTCAAATTCTTTTTTACCCCTACCTTCATGAAGCTTCTAATAATCATATGGGTATGGTGGGTTAGCCAAGTATCTGTTTGGCTGAGTTGTGTTGGTGGGTCGTAGCTCTATGAGGCCAGGTTTGGGCCTGGTTGACTAATTTGCTACTGGGGTAGACCCATTGCTAGGCTTGGACAGTGGGGTATGTGGGATATGATAATGCAGAAATATGAAGCGCCATGGTAGAGAAAGTATTCACCAAGCCTACAGTGGAAGGGGAGTCGAAGGGGCAATGAGACTCAGTCACCATGACAATGTAAGATGTGGGTTTAGTAGATGAGAGCTCAGTTTTTTTTTTGCAAATCCTATATACAAACCCCGGCTCAAATTTTAGGTGTCTACTGTAGTTCTACATTTTTTTGCATGTTGCAGAGGCAATATCCAGTTTGATAAGGAGCTGTTATGGTAGTCGAACAGCAAATTCTTAATGGTAAAGAAATTGAAAGACATATAGAGAATACTTTCTTAAGTAAATAGAGAGTTATTATAGACCTTGCATTTTATGAATTAGCTACTTTTGTATTTGTTTATAGTTATTCTTAGAAGTTATAGTACTATATGACAAAGTAAAACAATATATATAGTTGATTTATTTGATAATATGATATCTACACACTGGATTAACTTATAATTCCAACACTTTGTAGTATCCTTTATAACATTACTAGTAATATAAGTAACTTCAGGAAATTTTGGTCCCAATAGGTAAACCTTCCTTATTTTATTCATTGATTATTATAAAGATATATGTGTAAAAATATTAGTCTTAAGTTTCAACCTTGTATAGTGTAACGTTACTCCTTAGACAAAGCTAAAAGTATTATCTCCTGGTCTCCTAATATGGGTCAGACTATTGAACAAGTTTTAGGCAGTTTGGAATATTGGTTCTAGAGATTTCAAGCTTGAAATACTATAGTACTGGATTTTCATATAAAGTTCTGTTGGTTGTGTATGGATGATGGAAGACTTCTTTGTGCAACCTCAAACTTGGTATACCTACTCAGATAATCTTTGTAAAATAACTGACAACTTATTGAATTTATAGGTTAAGCCAATAAGCAGATATCATGTAGTCAATATGATTAATTTTGTATGTAGTTTTCCTCCTGTCAGTTTGTTACTACAACTTTTAAAAGTCTGTTTGGATTAAAGTAAAAACAATTCACACAGAATATATAAGACCTATAAAACCTATCTACGGGCTTATGAAAGTACCCTTATATATATTTCCATTTTTACACAATATATGATTAGAGGTATCTTGTTTGAAACAACCAATCTTAATAGCAATATACAAAGAGAGGTTTTTCTTACAACAAAGTAGAAGCTACATACTGTAATTCTCCATATTTCAAAGTACTTTCTAACAAATTTCAAAAGTTGTATCACCATTATTTATGTAGATAATTAAATATACATTTGGTTTTCCCTTGGTTGCCACTGCGAGCCGCTTCTAGGTGAAGAGCCGCATCCCCGTAAATGACATTACTCGCTTACTGGACCAGTATTATTCGAAAGCTCAAAATATGCACTTTCAGAAATTCCAATTGGTTAACGGGGAATGCGTGTTTGCTGTCGGTCGAAGGAGAATACATTACAGTACGGAGGTTGCTGCTCTTGTGTCACTTATGCAATGGTAAACCGAGACATCCACACAAATGCTAGTCACCCATATCCCACCTGCAGCACACCTAACTACTGTGCCTTAACTTGCATTGAACAGAACATGAGTATAAATACGGCACTTTCCTACAATTCTCAAGTCCTTTCTTCAGCCGGACAGCCAAGGCTGCTGATTTCTGATTTCTAAGTTCTAGCTTTCGTTGCTACACCCTTAACACATCCTCATCACAGCAAAACCTCAATCCCCATGCTACTCGAGCATCGCTAGCTGTGATTACACCCTACAACTATCTCGGAATAAGAGACTTATTCAGCACAACATCCAAGGTTGGGCCTCATTCCATCATAGCTCATGTTGTTGACTTATTTCAGGACTAGCAAATGCATCGGATTCAACAATTACGATAAGCGATAAGCAAACCAACATTATCGAACAAGCTAGCTACCTCTGGTTATTGTCACACTCAACCTTAGAAACAGATTCACAGCAAGTCAATCATAGCGTTATCAGTGATGGATCAGTGGGTTATCCCGATTAATTTACCGTTTCAATGTCAAAACAGCAAATCAGTATCTGGCTAACAATCTTGTAAGAATTGCTGAAATCCAATCCAATAACCACGGAAGCCAGAGGGGAATAGGGGGGATAATAATGTTTACGGTCATGATAATGTATGCGGGGACATGCATGTGGTCCACAATGTTACCAATTTCCTATTCATAAATTGAGGGGGTGCGTTGAGAGCTAAAGATGGAGGTATCATCACTTTTCTCCGCAGGTGTCTAGCAAAGAGCTAACATACTATCAGAGCCGAAAGAGACATCTAGGCCATATTGGATAGTCCCTTACAGCAGGAATAGAACATTTACGGGCCGTAACAGTATCATTGAGTCGGTAAAGGGGCATTGCAAAAGTAAGGATCATAACCGGGTCGCGCTCCAGGGATTAGGGGGTTCTGAGTATGTACTTGATACTTCGTCGTCGGGAGAATGTACTAACCTCGCTTAGAAAAACTCAGATTGCCCTCAAATACCTTTATCAGCACGGCCAAGAGAATGGATGCAATGTTTTCTGGGTAAACGGGAGTGGGGTAGTAAAGTTTAGTCAGGGATTCAGGACTATTGCACGGGAAGTTCAGATTCCACGGGCTAGCGCTGAAACAAATGAAGAGGGATTCTTGTTGAGTATGAAGGCATGGTTTGAAGATCCACGTACTGGCGACCGGATCCTAGTTATCGACAATGCCGACAACGAGGACGACTTTGTTAGCAACGACAATCCCATTGCGAAGTTTGGGCCGCATGTGTCCAAGGGAACAGTGATATTTATGACCAGATCTCTTAAGGTTGCAAGTCGGCAGGAGTCTACAGTTATTGGGGTCGAGAACATAACGGGCGAAGAAGCACGGGAGTTGTTGTCCAAACGCTTTCGAAACTGGGACAGTTTAGAAGATGAGGAACGAAAAGTGGTTCCGATGATCCTGGATTCACTAGATTACCTACCACTGGCTGTGGTGGGTGCAGCAGCTTTTATGACCGAGACCATGACACGTCCTTCGGAATATTGGTCCATTTCTAGATGGACGATTTAGGAAGGAAAAAGCTATTTTCGAGGGAGTTTTCCCAGATCTGACGGGAGGCAGATGTGACCGAAAGTGTACTGAGTACATACTTTATCACGTTTGAGCGAATAACAAAACAGATGCCAACAGCTGCGCGCCTTCTCCGGTTGATCGCCTTCTTCGATCGTCAAAACATACCGGAGGTGTTACTGAGTCAATGTGGCTTGGAAGGGATAGATGATTCCATTGAATTTGGTGAGGTTATTGGAAAACTACTGAGGTTCTCGTTAGTTACGGATGTCAAGCGGGAAGGCAAGCGGTTTTGTGAGCTTCATCGTTTGGTCCAACCTTCTATACGCACGTACTTATCACCGGAGGAGCTGGATCACCGGAAGGTCACTGCATTAAGAGTGGTTTCATGATTGTTTCCCCGAGATGTAACTGAGTGGCGATATGGTGGTATTGCCACTGCGTATGTTTTGCATGGACTTGCGGTAGCCAAAGAGTCAACCGATTCGATTTCTGAAGCCCTGATCTTTTGCATGGGGGAGTACCTTTTATATATTAGTTTTTACAGTCCGGCAGAGACGACGTTCCGGAACACACTGGAGGGGAGAGAGAAGGTTCATGGACCAGACCACCCGGACACCCAACAAAGTGTCAATAACATGGCTTTAGTGCTGGAAGGTCTAGGGAGGTATGGCGAATCAGGGATCATGTTACGGTGTTCACTGCACGGGAGAGAGAATGTTCTTGGATCAGACCACCCCGACACCCTTATAAGTGTCCACAACCTAGCTGGGGTTCTGGAGGACCAAGGAAAGTACGATGAATCAGAGAAGATGTGGGTCCAAAGCCTGCAGTGAACAACATCCCACCACCTTGAAATGTATTAGGGAGTTGACGGAGTTACGAGAGACCAAATCAGCTGATGAGAAGACTAGTGCGATTGGCGCGGAAGTGGTTGTTGATGTCAATAACAGGCGCTCACTTCATGATCCCTCCAGGATGTTCAGGTGGCTTCACAGGTGAAGAGGCCTTCATTGTGGGAAATCGGTGAAACGGCTGTAGAGTGTAGGAAGAGGGATTAAGCCATGGGCGATTTTAGCTTGTCGAAATTACAGCGGAACGCGATGAAGTGGGGGTTGAGGAAGACTTAGCAACGTTTGCAATGTTTTGTGAAGTTTGGGACAGTCTATGCAAATGGGTAAATTCTGGGCCTGTTTGGTAATGTTGGGTTGTTGTTTGTATTGCTATCGCTAGCTATGGGTGGAGTCATGTATATAAGCAGTACCACGTCTTACGCTCATTGCCATCAGTCAACCCAATTAATAGAATTAGAATTAGAATAAGGAGGGAACTGGACAATTGTAGAATGAAACATATATTGTCGTAAATGCCCACCAAATCGCAGCATGCACTATCGCAAGTCTAGGAATTTTTAAGCAATAAGATTTATTCACAACGGAATTGATTCAGAGGTAACAATGTAAACCGATACGGTGTGTATTGGATAGCACACGGAAAAACAAAATGAGCAACGAGAGAGTAAAAGAGAATGGAAACAGATAACTGATAGACAGTGATAGACGGGGGGGCAGACGGCCGCCCAACAAAAGAGCGATGATGACGGATGGGTGATGGACAGTTGTATCTAAAAGACGAAAGGAAATATATAGGACCTATAAAGACACAACAACGAGTGATAAATCCTGCACAAAAGAAAACCTCTTCCATTCCATTGTCACCAGTAGCAAAATGGGTGTCATAATATCCCTGTGAAACATGATGCTAGTGTTTCGTCAATCGATGGTGGAGTTTCACCCGCGATGCTAATGTTTGGCCAATGTTGCGAGTGTTTCGCCAACGTTCCGAGTGTTTTCGCGATAACGGAATCTCCTCTGTGGTTTGGGATCTATATCCAAAGTATACCGAGTAGCTCTTAGACATTCTCGGCATGTCTAAGTAGTTGCTGATGATTGTGATATATGGTGAGCAGTCTAACTAGGTTATTTCCAACAGGAATCGCATAAATCTTTATACGCACAAGCTATTAATGTTATGACGTATGCACAGTGGGCGAACATAGATTTAGTGCAATAATCTGATGAAGAAAGGGGTGGAGTAAGAAATAATCATCATTGGTTGTAACCAAGTTGTCTAACTTCATAACATCAAAAATATTCGGGGAAGACAGGAATAATTATATCAAAGAAAAACAATTTCCAACATCATCTCTCGCTCACCACAAATATCCAACCTTTTCCACAACATTTGGAAATATTGCAAGGAAAAAATAACTTGGAGAACTTTCTCCGAAATCCAGCAACATAAAAGAAAGACATAGCAAACTCTCCCGCTGGCTAAAGCTTTCCATCAATGCTGCGATCATGTCGTGGAATGTTCTACCATAATCTTTCAGCATCAGTATATGCACCATCCTTTTCATCACCCCCCTGCTCTATACCAGCTACTATTATATAGGATATCTGTCATTGCCAAACTAGAAATATCTTCACAAGGTGATTGCCAACACAAACTACATCGCCCCTAACAAACCTCTCAAGCACCTCCTACTCGAAGGATACTCATGTACCTATATCTCCGTTAACCCATCTATTTAATGTATTTAACTCATGTATCTTTCATTTCCGAAATCTCCACAATCTCGACAGTACCAACAATCTTTCAGTTATAACCCACATCCCGATACCCGAGTACCATAGTTCATGTTGTTATGAGCAGTATTCCGGGAGTGCGGGGTATACATATAATGGGAATGATAGTCGATTTATGGAGCAGCTTCTCTAAAAACGAGTGAGACAAGTCTCCTATTTATGTACATTCCCAAAGACAAAAAACATCCTTCCGCAAACCTTCCAACAAACTTCGAACAAGCAGCTATTCCCCCTGCACTCACCCGTGATCCTTTGTCTGTCCCGACATCACTTGCGTCTAAACAATCCCATACCTGTATTCCGTATCGCCTATATCTAAAGCCTATTTCCTCTTCTCTAAATTCTATCACCATCTCCTATGACCTTCTATCGCAGTTGCATAGCTCCATCACCGAAGTCACCCCTCTGCGAATCCGCTGTTCCAACTGAGATCCAACAATCCACGAGCGACCATCAGTGACCTTGAATTTTGGCACTTCACGACAGTACAAGCCAGGCCATTATGGTCGATCACTGGGCTTGTGATATTTTGTATATTGGTGTGAATGATAATCCCGCCATACTGGGCTGAAGTTGTGTCCAAACTATCATCCATGATCACATTTCTTGCTCCTCCACTGCTTCACATGGTTAAAGTCTGCATCGCCGTTGACAAAGCCTTGTTCTTTCCCTCAGGTCTTGTAAAACTTTCTCTCTTGGTGTATGTTTGAAAAGTAGGGCCTATTCAATTCTTTTTCTTTTTTTTTGTAGTATCGTACATTATGAGGTCTGGATGTCGGTCACAAATGGTGCATGTAGTGTCTGCAATGGAATAGGGAAATTTTGAAATGTGCGCTCATAATACATGCTCAAAATCAAACCAGGAAACAGGCTTGGTAGCAAAAACAAGCATGAGGTATCGAATCTGGTACATGAACACATTTTAGGAAAATACAGGAATAGTACTAGGATACGATGGGGGTGGCCACGAGCCACGATGTCGGCCACGTGCAAGTACTGGTATCAGGACTATGGCATCACATCATCAAGTCTCAGAATGGGTTATTGGGCTCATGTTCTACCCAGGCAAAGTTTTTATTTGGTTGGGTTGAGTCAAAGGTTTTGACATTTAGGTGACGCGGCCGGGCTAGTAAGACCATGCCTGTAATCATGTATCCTCACTTAGATTGCCTGATCTGGTTAAAGTCCTGAATTTCAATCTGGCCTGACATAGTATGGGATAGGTCTCTGTAGGGGCATAGTTCCATGTTTTGTTGTGTTGATGCTCCTCTCTTATCTCTGAGGGCTGTGTTCTTTGGGTGGGACAGCGTTGGTAGGTCCGGTCCTCAGCTCTCTCGGTTACCTTCATTATCAATGTGGGAAAGGTGGCAAATTCTAGGTTGGTCAATCAGGTTGAAAGCTGAAAGCAGTAGCAGTAATAAAGTGAACGATGTTGGTTGAAGAATGAGAAATAGTTATCCTGATAAAAACCACCGATGCTTCTCTTTTTTTTTTCCCTTCCCCTGATTGAGTGAAACCTCTCCTCCTTATAGTCCTCCCCATACATAGGACTCGTCAACAACTTTCTTAAACGCAATCATCCATGACATAGTCCACGAAATATCCATGAGTCACCAACGAAACCATGTCCCCGACAGTGTGTTGCAACCGAAATACCTGTTCTGATAAGCAGCTATCAGTGCCACCATAAAAACTGCAATAAACGATTAATGTGCTATGTCATTGGAGTTGCCCCCTCTGGTAAGGTCTAGTTCTTTTTGTTTTTTTGTCTCTCAGAGGAGCTGAGCAGCCCTTTTTTTGCAGTGTTTTTCGCCCATTTTCCAAAGTAGGGAATTCTTGACTACATAGTGCATCAATCGTTTATTACAGTTTTTACCATAGTAGAACTGGGGATTCAACAATTTGCCGATTTTGTTTCTATACGGTCGCGGAACACTCAGATACAGCCACTAGTCCGAAGTGTTCGTGATCTGAGACATGTATTTAATTGCGATTGCGCTATAGTAGGGCCAGTAGTGGGGTAGTGGGGTTGTGGTGTCAACAGCAACAAGGACGTGTGAACACAAGTGAATGAGCAAAGGAATGAACGGGCAAGCCAACCACCAAACAACCCACTCTAAATTTAATTATAGAAATTTGAAATAAAGAACCTTGATACTATCTAATACTTTGTATAGCCTCCCCTTGCTTCCAAAACTGCAGCCACTCTACTAGGCATTGATTTCCACAACTTCTCAAAAAACTCGTCAGGAATTGTCTCCCAAACTAAGGGTAAGACCTGGGGAAATCTCTTCTTTACAGCTTCCTTTCCTCCTGGGGTATCTGCAATTCTAGGGTGCTGCTCATGCAATCGCTTTTTAAGCTCAACCCATGCATGCTCAATAGGATTTAAATCAGGGGAGTAGGGGGGGTGTTCCTCCACTTCAATACAGTTTCTCTCCAACCAATCTATAACACTATAAGCTTTGTGAACAGGAGAATTATCCTGCTGAAAGAGGATATCTTGCATACCAAAGGAGATTATTTGATGAATAACAGGAAAAAGATGTTTTCTCAAGAGCCTAACATACCTGGTCTTGTTGACATTTTGGGTAATAGGAACCAAAGGGCCTTTTCTCTTACCCCAAAAGCAGCCCCAAACCATGAGAGAAATTCCCTTATCCTTCTCCTTTGGATGGATACAATCAGCTAGCCACTTCTCTCCAGGTTCTCTAAAAACCCATTGCTGCCTTGGATCCTTGGATTTCTCCACACTGCACTCATCACTCCAAATAACTCCTTCAAAATCCTCCACTATCCAATCCTTAAGAACTGTAGCCCATTTCAATCTCTTTGCCACATGCTCAGGCTTGAGCTTGGGTCTTGATTTGGCTAGCCATTTCTTGACATTGGCCTCTCTGAGTACTCTATCCACTATTTTATATACAGTTTATTTATTAGTCAATCATGTCCTATCACTCAGAGTAGTACCAGTGTAGGGGGCTTTACCAGTAGAAAGTGATACACCAGGTACATATCTATCTCTGAAATCAGATCTGGTCATTTTCCAGTTGGATTTGGCTGCCCGGATGATTGTGCAACATTGCTGATGGCTAAGAACAGGGGTGCGACTGGGGCGAGGGATGTTTTCCACTGACTGGCACTCACATGCCTGGACAAGGAAGCTTTTAACTATTGTTCAAGGCTGGCCAATGAGTTGAGCAACAAGGGCAATATTCCAGAGGCAGTAGAAAAAGGCAATAATCATACCTTTTTCCACATTCGACATCTCTCTTCATGAGGTTTTAGGAGTTCTTTTTTTTTGGTACTGAGTGCTTTGTATATCCAGATTGGTAAACCATAATTAAAAGATATAGGGGTGGTAGTCATGGCCGGAGTATAAATTGTTTGGGTATGTTATGATCGTAACAGTGATACCATTCACATTCACGGTTGCGATCTGGCATTTTTGCCGAGGTATCTTAGTAAGCCAAAAAAACATGTTTCACGAACACTTCTGACTAGTGGCTGTACATGCCTTGTCCAAATACAGAGTCGCTACTAATTAGTTGAATCTTAGTAATCCATTCCAGCTGACAAGCTAATTCCTAAGAACTGCATATTTAGGTGGGTTGTTGGGCCAAGCCCAATCATTTCATGGCTATTGTTTCAAAAATCACACACATATTACGAATGTTAGGTCAGGGTTACAAATAATGATAACATGGCTGAAAAAAAAGATAGAAACCAAAAACACACACCAGGTGACATGATTACATAACACGATTACTTAACAAAAGGTTAGGTATGATAGTACCTCTTAATTTTTCCGGCGCATTTCCCTCGCCCACTTCACACCTCTCGGAGGTTCTTTGTGTATTTGAGTGTTCCGCTATTGTATCCTCGAGGTAAACTTTCAGAGCAACCACAACAAGCCCAGAAGAGATACAGCCGACCATACACTCAAATAATTCCTTAGAAAATAGAACAGTGTTCCCTATGGCTAAAATAAGGTGATTCTCAATCATGTCGCGAATTCATAATACCGTCGTTGAAAATCTCACAAACCTAGGTTTACCGCAAGGATATAGTAAAAGATCGGCTACTACAGTTGGAGTTTTGACAGCCTGTTCTTTGCGAAATTTACGGAATGGCCTTTACCAGCTATCATAGTACCATTTTCGTCATCTTCTCTGTGATCACAGCAACAATCACCCACGGTACCCCTTTTCAAGAGAGGGACCTGTGGCTCTCACTTGACGGAGTCAGAGTTCTTGCTCAACTCTTGCCCCAATCACCCACATCATATTCGAGCAATCTATGTCTTCTCTATTGTCAAATTTGAGATTGTAAATTGATAGTTGAAACAGGGTCTGCTGCTTAATGCTTTGGTGAAAATGGTTCGCTATCAAGGTAGGAGTGATGCGTGATCATGTATTTGTTTTCTAATTTGGTTCAAAGGTTGTCCAGAGTTCGGATATTGATGTGAAAGAGGGGGTTATATTAACGAGGTGTGCCAATTTACCAGTCATATTCTACTTGGGGTAATTTTGGGAGTCAGTTTACAATTACTCATACAGTAAATGTCGAATCCTTTCGTTGCCTACTTTTCCTCCAATCGGCGATGAGTAAATATTTTTTTCATGAGGAACCCAATCTGCGCAATGAGTCTTGAAAAAACAAATTGTCGACGGGTCAGGTTCAGAGCACCAAACGAAAACAAGAATCACGAGTCAGGTCTGGCTTCTCGATCACTAACAACAACCAAACAAAAATGCCCACGGTAAACAGGTTCGCTCAATGTAAAAGAAAACAGCCAAGCCTCAATCAATTCTGTAGAAAATAATCTCCTAATGACAAGCCCGAAAACCACAATGAAAACCCCGAAAAGAAAAATCAATCCAAGCCAAAGAAAGTCCAACTAATCCCAGTTGTCCAACTATCTATGCTGAATTCCTCTAAATACAACTTTCCCATTGTCTTCCTATGATCTTTCCAGCAATTTTCCCGTAGCTTCCCTTAATGCCAAATTCCCTCGTCGTCTCTTCTCATTCTTTGTTCCTGTTGTTTTTTCTAAGTGAGGTGTGGGGATAGGCCCCTTATATAGGCCTGTCCTCATAGGCCTCATAAGCTAACAAACAAACTAGCAAACAAACGATGACGCATCCCCAGTCTATGTACATAGGCCGCGTAATCCCCCCCAATTTCTAGCTAAATAGAGTTCCTTCATAAATAATGATTCGGTTCCAGCAAACTAACTACTCCATGATTAAAAATGCACAATCAGATTTTTCCCTTCACACTTTGGATTGAAAGTCCCAGAGCAACGAGCGGGCATGAGCCCACTTTCCCTCATCTCTGGCTCTCCCTCTCATCATGCCTGGATTGTTTGCCTGTGGCAAAGGTATATTGATAAGTATCTGCAATACCGTAAAAACTTGAATAGTCGGACTGTGTACTATGTAATCAACAATTCCCTTCACTGGAAAGGGGGTGAAAAACACTGCAAAAACACAGCCCCTTTCCCCCTTCTAAGGCAGGATAAAGAAACAAAGATTTCTTGAGAGAGAGGAAAGCCCGATGACATAGCTCACTGTCCAATTATTCGAGTTTCTACGGTAGAGCATTGGTATCCTGCCCAAAAGCAAATGATATAACTCCTAAGTCTGGGTTCTTGGGAGCTTTGTACGAAGCAATGGATGAGGAAACCAAACGGTACTCAAGGACATGAATTTCGTAGCTCTGAAGAAATTATCTTCCTTCTCGGCGTGAGGGCCAAGAGCTCTAGCTTCCCACTTCCAATATTCTCTTTTAGGCGGAGGGCCATGTTGTAGTCTATCAAGGAAGCCCGTTTATCGGAGAAGTTTCCTGAAGGCCAGCCTGTATAAGAAACTTCCGGTATAGGTTGCGAGATAAGTCAGTAAGAAAACTTGAATAAACAGTATATGGTGGAATTCCTTTACGTGCCCAGACATGTCAATGCACTCGAATTTCAATTATTAGAAATTCTACTGTTGGTCAAACTTCATGTGGTAAACTGTGAAGTATTTAGGGTTCGAAGTTGGTTGACCTTCAATATACTCACTTCGGTGGGTAGCAGCCGATGACCAAGAACAATAGAGTAGCGATTGAGTTTCTGTCTATGTAGAATGAAAAAGATAAAGCGTAACAAAGAACGAATGAATTGATCAAAGTATCTGATAATGAAGAACAGGAATTTCGATGATGGCGAATAACTAAAGGAAAGCATAGGATCTTTATAGAGATCGTCGGGGAAAAACGAAACCAAGAGAAACATAAGAGAAACTACAGCCGTGTCCCACCATCTATATCTAATGTATCATACTTCTAGTAAATGTATCGGGATTGTCTCGACTAATGCATTGGGAATGAGGCCGCTAATATATACCGTACATCTCGTACATTCAACATAAACAAAAACAAAGCTTTGTTGCCTTTCAATTCACTTCGTTAAATAGATTTCTCTCTGGCAATTCAGTTTCTTGCAT